>JAHQIW010003697.1:0-33477 GCA_019055375.1 Parelaphostrongylus tenuis
GGGAGAAAGTAGAAATGTGTAGGTAAAGAGAAAAGGGAAAGAGGGGCTAAAAAGGAGTTAGGTGGAGAATTTAAGGGATAAAATAGAGTGGGGAAAGAATGGTGAGGGAAGGGTGGTCACAGTAAGGTAGCAAATGATAAATTAGCCACGAAAGGACAACGCAGCATTGGAGTAGCCATTTGGATGACGAACACACTTTACTCATATAAATCATCTCTCTCAGCTTTGCAGATCGAGAATGCTGGCTGATCTAAACTCGCTGCTGTTGTGAGGAGCTAGAGTTGTTACTCAGCTCTGTGACGGGATACAAGAAGCATTATTTGATAGCATATTTTGACCCTTTCATGAGATCTATTATGGCACTTATATAGTGCTAGACTCGTCTTCTGAACTTTCAGCCTCATCGGTTGCACGGTGCCTTTTGTTTCAGCGATCCCTTATACACAAAACTCCCCACATATAAGCGAATCAACGGACGAAAACATACACTGCCGTAAGGTGGAAAGACCACCCGTCGTGCACTGTTTTACAGATTACTCGTGGCTGATAAAACTTCATATTGTTGTGGGCGAGATCTCAAAAACGGTTGAAAAGAAACGTATAAGAACGATTATGAATCCGTGGCATGGAAAGTTTTAGAAGCACTTTTTTTTGAATCGCCTCCAGCACTGCTATTTACCCACTTTGCTAAGTCTATGATTTCTGGACGTAAGTATAAAAAGATGAGTTACTCAAAGATCAAAATAGATGCTTCATTGTCCATGTCGGGAGAAAAGCGTTGAACAGCTGGCTCCTCCGACACTTGATTCAATATTTTCATTTAATGGTAGAGCTAAAGACAAAACACAGTCAAGTATAACCGACAAGAACTCAGCGTGGCAGAAACATGGTCAATAGCTGGTATGTGGGAACGACCTGGGAAAGTATTATAACGGCTTTCATAACTACAAAGGAGTATTCTTCTTCATCTCATAGATTACCGCTCAAATCAGAACTGCTCTGGTGACTACATGAGTCTTCTTGAATCGTGAGATTATGTAATGGTAGGTATAGGTATAGATGTATCAAGACCCAATATATGCCTTTAGTTGTTGAAAGGAACGATCATAGTACAAGCTCGGCCAGTGACTCAAGCGAACCCTGAACCCTGTCCCACGTCATTTGGTATCACATACAATTTCTAGTGAAAGCGTCACCTCGCATAGTCCGACCACGTCATGTCTGATCTTCTTAGCATCCATCATTAAATCATCAACAAGGGCTTCTTTCTACGGCCAAATAACACTGCAGCTCTTCCAGACTCGAAAAATGGCATTATATTAGGTCGCTCCATAAGTTTTGGCACTAAAGCAATATACACCAAATTTCTTAACTAGAAGTAGTTAGAATTCCATGATTTTCGTACCGTTCCATTACGCATTTTCTTGCGAAAATCTTGGTACACAACTCGCCTATATTTGATCCAAGATGGAACTGTCGTGGGAATAAATTCGCCTGTTAGTCATGCACTGATGACGCGCAAGGAAAAATGCTAGTGAAGCGGCGCGCATGGTTAACAAAGCTTCCTTATGGAAAGCTCCGGCGCGATTGGTCTTCTAGACTGTGCTCTCCAACTTTGGATATCGCAAACCACTTTCTAGCCGTTCTCTCTGCAATCGTATCATCGCCCCAAGCTCCATTAATCCTGCGCTCCACTTCCCTAGCATTTTCCCCTGCGCGCCATTTGTGCATGAGTAGCAAGCGGATTTGTTCTCAAAACAACTCCATCTTAGAGTAAGTATGCGCAAAATGTATATGAAAATGTTCGCAGAAAAGTGCGCAATTGAACGATGTCAAAATCGTGAATTTCGATTACTTCTGGTTAATGAATTTGGTGTTCATTACTCTAGTGCTAAAACTTATGGAACGACCTGATAGTACTCTTCCGTATCTCTTCTCAATTCTATCGGATGCTGTTTGTTTTGCGAATGAAATACGTGACCCCCTTTTTTCTTTTTACACTCTGGAAATACTAAAACCTTATTAATTAGACGATGCACTGTTTGACGTTGTCTCTTCGCCAGTGGCCTTGTTAGGAGGGTCAATATCATTGCTGATCGGCTCAGTTGAGGATCCAAAAATACGGTGCACTGAGACAAAAACCCATTGATAATTGAGTGATGGGAGAGTCTGGATATAAATAATAGTAAACAGAATTCCTTTTATTTACCGCTTTTAGCGGTGCTATGTTATTACATATACACAGTGATGCGTTGTAGCCTAGAAAGAGTGATCGTAGAACGGGCATCAGAATGTCATCGGGCTAAAGCACTCTCTTCCGAATAGAGTAAGATGCGGGTTCGAGTCCGGCCGGACGGAAAGTTTTGTACATCACTCTACGTCACGGGAGAATTAGGGTTTATCTTGAAGAAAAACTTATAAGGCACCTAAGACAAGCTGTTTCGCCTGGTCCACAACTGCATGTAACCGTTTTCCCAGTAAGATCTCGTAATGGACAAGCTGAACCGCGTTGCTGAACAAAGTCCGCATTGAGTACAATATGACGGAAGATCCTGAACACAAGAAAATGAGAAAACCAAACCAAACTCTAGAAAAACCCCACACCTTCACAAACAGGTGTTCGGACGGTTCGCAGACTATTATAGAACGCCGTCGCGATGCAACCGATGAGATCGGTGGTTGCTGAAATGTAAAGCAGATAAGAGAGCACACGATTTGGTTTTGTGCTGGAGTTGAACCGGCGTTTCACCTTTTCCAGAGACGCTTGCTATCTTTCTGTAATACGAAGTTTTCCTCCAGGATCTGATCGCCAACGGATTTGGTCTGGCAGGCGTATAAAAGGATATAGGATAAAGCTCTCTCAGGAATTCGCCATGCATTTGTCCTCAATTTTTAACTTCGTTTAAGGTGACTGAATGCATATTTGGCCTTTTACAATGACTCTCAATGGCCCTCGCTGTATCGCGTGCAGTTTATGCTCTCAGATAACTCTGTGACCAGTCTGGTTAATTCACCGACTCCGGAGAATGGATGGTTTGGTGAGCCATGAAAGCGAGATCCAACCATGCTCTGGTGTGCGACGCAGAGCACATCTAACCACTGCGCCACATGCACTCTTATTGTATGTATATTGTCAAGAGCTCTCCATCAACTACTTTTCTACTACTGATATGATGTTACAACTCGATTGCTGTTTCACAGAGCAGAGAGACCTCGTTTCGAGCGCGTAAGTTGGGTGTGAAACGGTTACCAGAAGGGCAGCCACAAGTGTTTGGCGCCCGCGTGGCCTAATGGATAAGGCGTCTGACTTCTAATCAGAAGATTGCCGGTTCGACCCCGGCCGTGGGCTCATTTTTGAAAACACTTCAGAGTTTGCAAGAGTGTCAACCAGAAAGGGCGACGCAATTGTGATAGCTCAATCACTGTCTCGAGTAAGCAAATTGTTTATTCCAAGCTGATAATGACCGTTTCGAGAAGGTTCCCAGCAGCGGATAAACAAGCACCGCATCATTGCTAAAGAGGTGGTCAACTGTTGCTAATCAAAGTACACTGTTGACGATTGCTCGGTGACAAAATCGATTCCTTTATCGGAAAAAAATGTTGGTGGAGCAAAGGCTTCGATAGTGTACTGGTTAGCACGCGCACCTGGAAAGAGTGAGAGACCGGTTCAACTCCCGCCTGAGGTTCAAGATTTTGCATATCGCTCAACATTCTGAAAATAAGTGTTTCTCTTCCAAAAAATGATACCTCAACTCTTCCGCATTGATTTAGATTATTCAATCCCCATGTGTACACATAACCTTGCTTTGATATTGCTACAGTGTGTGTTTTTTCCTAGTACGATTGATGACTGCAACGAAACAAACAATTTATCTAACTGCCAAAGATAAGATGCTATAGGACTAAAAGGATTACGGTACTCGAACATTATGATGAGTTCACGAAGATTTCGTCGACGTCACTGTTCTAATGTTCCTTTGAACTAAATCTATTACAATCGTCAATTTGAAACCCACTATAATGCGTCCCATCCAATCCAAGAACTTGACCAGTTTCAGGATAAACGCTCATACCATGTCGACCGCCAACATAGACGCGTCCATTATCTGTGACATAGCCGTAACTACCAGCAGAGCTGCTAACCGACTGAGTTTTTCGCCTGAATTAAGGCACATAAGAAATCTGTCGAAAACATCTGGAAACAAAGTACTTCACCGAAAGATTAGGTTAACCCTTTGACTTCCGAGGACCCAAAACTCCTCGGAGATTAAAGGGCTCGAACTGTCTGCGTATCTAACCCCCTCAAGGCGACCGTGTTTACTCCAGTGGAATGCAGCACGTTTTCTATCGCCCCTCACGTCACTGAGGGTTTATTACTAGGGATTGATTGAGTTTAACTAACACCTCCATCTAGAAAACAAACGTTTTCTTCTCTTCGTCAGTAAAACGAAAGAAAATGTTCTCTCCACGAGCAAGCTCAGCATAAAAAGCCGCATTTCAATAATCGATTCCCAGCTTGAAAAATGATTTTTCAGAAGAATGTGGTTCTCTCGTTGCAACATGAGGAAATCTTGAACATAAAGGCAATGTTTTTACAAAAAAAAAAAACTCCTGAAGTCTCCTCAATGTCTATTCCATTGATTAATTAACGAGTTCTGTGGAACCTCGATTTACTAATAAAAAAAAATCCTCTTTTCCATTACGAAGCGCAGAACACGAATTAGGAACACGAATCCGCCCTGAGGCGCGACGCGCAGCTAGGTGAGCGTGACGCGACGTCGCGCGGCATGATAGAGAACGTATCACGCCGTACTGCCTAGAGCTAACAAATACCGTAGTTATGTCTCAGATGAGTTGTTACCTCATAGGTCCCATTTAATCGAAAAATAACAAATTTTATTTTTTTTTTACTTAATTCAATTTTTAACTTCAAAAATTCGCACACGAAATCTTCAGGTTAAAACGATATCCACATGATGAAACTACATATTATCGCAAAAAAATTACCACAATAAATTATTTTATTCCTTTTTCATATCTTTCATTCTACGTACGTATATGAGTTCCTGTCTAATTTTTTCAAATTTACATTTACATTTTCTAAGCAGAAATATAAACGGCAAAATTTCACCTTCAAATACAAAAGTCACGAAAGTAAAAAACGAACCTATACATCGTTAACAATCTCCTCAATTTTCCCGTACGTCTACCGTCATCACCACCAGCGATCCATGCGTGCCCACTTCCCGCACGAAACAATGCATACTCTGAACCCACAGACATTTCGACAATGTTCTCAGGTAACACGAGTTCCATCCATGTCGTTCCGGTTTCCTTGATGAATATGACTAATTCAGTGGAAAAACTGAATTAATTACGTAAGAGTAGGAGTTGTTAAGAGAGCTATTGAAAGAGTTTATCAAGCCCATAAAGGTGGGAGTTATCGAGAACATTGACTTATCGGACAAAATAAGCACGGCAAACTCACTTGCAGACCATATTTGATCCCATTTCCAGCGTAGTAAATTTTTCCTGATCTTGACTGTAAAAATGCTATATCCCTTCCTATGTGAAAGTCGGCGGTTTGATCTGAACGAGTTTAAGGGTATAGCAAATTAATGAACCCTCGATACCTGATTGCTAGTGCACTTTTGACACTACTCCAAAATTAACGCTGATATCGACCAAGGTTAACCGAAACTCAGTCTAAATTTATTTTATTTTGACTGCCACTTGCAGTGGTATGATTTTACAGTATACCCAATATGTGGAGTGCTGTGCAAAAACGTTTGCGTCAGCTGGGATTCGAACCCAGATCTCACTCTTCACTCTTTTCACTCTTTCGGAAAGAGTGAGATCTGGGTGCGAATCCCAGCTGACGCAAACGTTTTTGCACAGCACTTCACATACTGGGTTAACCGAAACATTTTTATCCAGCATTTCTCAAAGAATAAGCGAGCGGTGGCGTTAATGTAGATATGTCGTCCTTTACCAGCAAGACTCTGGTTCAACTCCACTCGCACCTACTAAAACCCCCCCCCTTTAAATTGGAAAGCTTGTACTAAACCTGTCCACGACCAGTGTATTGCCTCAAATCCTCGTAAGAACGTTTTAGAAGGGCGCCCCAGAAGTTTAACCCTTTGAGGACCACCGTTGATATGCAGGCGGCGTCGCGGCGTCGCGCCGTTGGTTGTGCGGCAGTGACACGCAAGCGGCAATTGCATGTCTGTGCATGGATGTCTAGCTACCTACCTGCTTTCCCACGAGCAGCTACGCCGACATTATAGTAGCTGAGAGAGTCGCGCGGCTCGGTAAGAAACGTACCGTATGGTCCTTGCTAAGGAGATATAAGAAAGAAGCGTTCAGCGACATCCTCAGAGAAGATGAAATTCTTCAAACACAACCTTGAAGCCTTTCGTCAATGTTCGAAAACTTGGTTAGTGATAAATGGGAGGAAAGGAATCGATTGCGAGAATTTCTCGAATGAGCCTAGTACTCTAATGACGGATTGTGTAAAATAAAAAAAAATTCATGTAAAATAATGATTGAGGATCAACAACTTACTGTGCAGATATTTTGGAATAGTCGCTAAAAGCTGTTGTGAAATTGATTTTATATCACCCATTGAACAAAAGAGAGACATCAGTAAGGCGTACAGATTGTCGAGACTTTGGCTCACCAACAGGCACAAATGAATCATTAAGAAGTGTTAACTAAACAAATAATCCTTAAAATTAGAAAAAACCAAAATATACACCGAATAAAAATATCGACGTATTTGAAACCTACGTGAAGTGTAGACTGTGAGGTAACAGAAGCGTGATAGAAAGACGAACCATCAGAGAACAAAGCCGTCTGCATACAGTCTGTGGGTAGAACAACCTGATAAGACACGTGTATAAATTCAGAATCAGCACGCTACACTGAGATTTCAAGAAGACATAAGAGGACGAGTTTGAAGTAATGAAAGGAATATTCCGTAAAGGGAGAATAAAGGCAATCAGTAAATCTAAGAATGCTGAGTGATATGCAAACTTTGAATCGCAACGGAAAGCGAAATCGCAGTTTACCCTTTCCTGAGCGCGTGCTAACCACTGCAGTACTGGGGCTCCTATTTTTCTACAATGGCTTTAACTCCCGCCCGAGGTTTCAAGTTTTGTTAAGTGCTCAACATTCTTCGCTGTGTTTTTCATACTATGACTATACTATTTTACCAGTCATTCGATAGCTTGAATAACGAGATTTTTGAAGCTTTTAATTCTCCAAAGGCGTTGTTTATTGCGCTGGAACAGTAGAATTAAAATTGTGTTTCACACTCGGGCATTTTTCGCTCGACAAGGCTATTTTACTGAACCTTTAGCACTCATTCGATAGTTCAAATTTCGACGATTCAATGGCATACTTGGTTTCTAAAATGGACTTCTTAGTGTGCTGTAGAAGCCAAATTAAAATACGGTTTCGCACTCGGCGCGCACACTTTGCTCCGGTATGTGGATCGAACATTGCAACGTTGGCACAAAGCCTTCGCGCTTTAGCAACACAAGGTTATTTGCGAAAACCATTCTTCTTGTGGCTGCTACAGCGCACAGAAAATCTTTTTTCAAAAGCCAAGTTTATTTCTGAAATTGCCGAGATTTGAGCTATCGGATAATTGCTAAACGTCTAAAGGAGAAGCTTTGCCCAACGGAAAATGCTCGAGTATCAAACACAATTTTATTTTCCCTGTTACAGCACAATAACAAGGCCATTTCAAAAATATTGCACATCTTTGAAATTCTCGGGAATTAAGCTATCAAATGACTGATAAAACCCTGAACCTAACAAAAGAACGCTTTTCCCAAGAAGTCGAAATAGGAGGGAGACAACGGAACGGTATCAAAGAACTCTTGTAGGTCAAATAGAATTAGTGATTTAAGGCGTTAGAATTCTAAATATTTCTTTCTGGTTATACATACCTCTCCGATGTCCCTTAGTGAATCAATATCTATAACAGAAATGCCATGACGATTGTCCTCTTCGAAGATATAGGGACCCATTGCAAAAAGTTAGTAGACAATTTCTGCTGTAATAAAGGACATGATACATCTGCGGTGTTTTCAAAAGTCTTCAAACACCATAGCATTGAAGAAAGTAGCAAAACATTGCAAGATTAAAAGTGAAACATTTCAGAGAAGACACTAACGTGGCTTTGATCAATGTATTTGAGGCATACAATTTTCCTAGAACAGTTTCTTGAAGTCCAGATCCGATCTTATAAAAGCCAACATAGTTTAGAATATAGATATATGCACCTACAAAAGAGAATGTACGAAATATGATCAAAAACTTTGTATCAGCTTCTTGAGGCACCCGAAACCTATGAACTAACACCTCTGCTTTATAGAAAACTTGGTCTTATGGAGAGTCGTGGCCCCACCAATTTTCAAGAAATTTTTTGGATTTATTTCTCTGGATAAGCTATTATAACAACACGCTTAGGTTCAGGTTCAGCTTAGGCTGAGGCTCAAGACTTGGTTCTAAAATGGCACGATCACTCTCAATGTGTCAGAAAGTTGTTTCGCATGTGCCAACTGGATTACGCAGAGCAACGGGTATCATTGATATAATATTAAGCCTTTCATATCGCTAATCAATGTGTTTGATTGGAATATGTCAATAGCTTTGTAACAAATCCCAGAGATCCTCTGAGATCCCTTATCTATAACACTGCACTGTATTTGGACCTTGCCGCCTACACTGATGCACGATTTCTAAACACATCAAGGTCCTCTCATTCCGAAACAGTATAGACAAATTTCTTTTCGGTTATTAACATATTCTCCCGCATATACTCTTATCATCATCATCCACTCAGATTGAAGTACAACACTGATATTCACCTAAAGAGGGTTTCCACAAGATGATACTGCCTAGTCAAAACCATTTACGCTCACCCTCAGAATCTTACCTTTGCCTAAAGATATCGTTCATATGACATCATCAAGTAAACAGAGAAACGAATAATCAATGGGTGATTTCGTAGCAGTTGTGAAGAAGTCACTTTTCTTAAAACTTCAAGAAAACGAGAGAAAAGTAGTTCTACATGGCGTGAACGAAAACACGCTCAAAACCTCAGCCATGTGCAACGAAGTGAGAATGCCATCATAATCTCCAGTATCTTGTATCAAAAGATTGCAGGATTTCCCTTGAACGCGCCATTGAAAATACGGAGTCGTCCTGCGTCACAAAAGTTACAACAGAGTGAATCCAGAGCTATGAAGAATCCTGGTTGGAAAATATAGGAGAAACCCTAACCACTCGTCAAACGTAGCAAACTATCAAAGCCGAAGAAGAAGTATTCTCAACGACAACACTTGGAGAGGAGCTGTCAGTTACTGCTTTCCACGAGATGTCAAGCGCATTGTTCAGACTTCTTTCCAAAAATCACAAGATGATTACATAAATCTTTTGCAGTCCTTTGTCTCCATTGTGGAAAAAATTTGACCCACAAGACAAGGAATAGGAGACGACAAATTAAGAAGTAGTATCGCACCCATGTAGTGACCGAACACCGCCGTACAGTTACAGTACACGGAATGGGATGATGGAAGTGCTGGACTGGGCGTGCGCGCTATTCAGTTTTTCTTTTGAGATATGCAAATACTAATACTTATGCAAATCGATCAGATAGTTTAGCACAATTTTTTGATGGGAGGAACAAGGAAAAACTTTCTAAGACCCCTCAATCACTAAAATTATGAGTTGACTTTCTGTAGAACACGAGAGAGATTTGCAATAAGGAAGCAATACCTACCGTCACAAGCTATAGAGCTTTGCAGTCGCATGTCATCATCTGGTGTCCTCTGAAACGAATCGGGTGGCAAAGTTGGCAAGTCAAAAGTACACAGTACTTTATGTTCGTCTAAAGGTCTTTCGAACCAAGAAGTCCTTCTGCAATAATACTTTGTTCACCAAATGACGTCCTTTTCAAAATCAAATGACGATAAAATCTCAACTACTAAGCATTTACTATTGGACAACTCCACATTTTTATAGAAACATTTTTGACCTGTCATTTCCAAAGCATGCACAATTTATATAAAACATTTCGATTTCTAACATCCATGAGATTGATCACAGGGTCTGTTTCGTTGATAACCATGAGTTGTTATTATACTTTTACTAATATGGCTAATTTACTGGTTTTTACTCCTTCCTCCAAACATCTACTACAATCACTTAGGAATTCCCTAGCCTAGCTACCATAAAACTGCAAGATATGCCCGATGAGCACTCCAACGACATTCACGAAGAAGACGAAACCCTCAGGTAGATCCGAAACAACACGCGAAATGTTCGAAGATATATGAGACGATGAATGTGAAACAAGGAAATGAATGCTAGATTTACTGGGATTTCCATAATAGAATGTGATCGTTTGACGGAACGAATAAAATGATTGAATTATCCATTTCCAATCGCGACGAGACTACAGCTCGGGGAAATAGTTCTAAAGAAAACTCATATACACACAAGCTAAAGTTCCGGGGAGAATAGGGTCCCGTCTAACCCCTCCTTTATCTCCAACGAGACAAATATAGCGGACGTTATCCACTATTGAGAACTCTACGGTCCGTCCTCACGCGGAATATTCATAGGATTCATGGGAAACGGTAACTTGTGTAGAATATGCCTTGCTTCTGAAGCTGTAAAAATTGGAGCGCCTTGGTGCTTCTAATGAGGTTTTGGTGATATCTGGCTTACTAGGCGGGGATCAGCTTTACTTTCCAGGCTCTGTTGGCGGAGAAATCCCCGGAACGTTAACACTAAATAAACAGTATAATAAATAGCCTCGTACGCCTTTATCAAAGGACAGCTACTTATTTTTGAAATTTCAAATGCCTCTACATTAAAGTTCTTACGAAATTTTGTTCTCAGTTCAACTGTGTTCAAAAGTTCTCAGAAAAAAAGAAAACTGAGCGAAATTCAAGTTTCTAGAGGTTCGACGTAAGAGCCACCGCCGAAAAAATCAACGTCACAAAATGGAGCAGTATGTTGCTTAGGAATCGTGCATATAAAAGTATTCTTTTGCTCAAAATGCGAGTTCTAGAACAGATGAAAGTGAAAGAGGCTCTTGTAAGTTCAAAAAAATGATAACATCCTACTGCTAGAATAAGGAAACTGATATATTTTAGAGCGGAGATTTATATACTTTGATGACTTTTATTCAAACTGACGAACTTCAACAAAAGTCAAGATATGATAGCTTGAGATCAAGAAACACTCATTAGTTTTCTCACCTAGTGCATTCAATGTATGACAATTACTATTGTTAAAAAGTAAAGGTGAAGAAAGTAAAATATAGATTTGATCACGTACTCAGCTTCAGAACCCTTATAGGCCTTGTGCTGAATCATTACACTTAATCGGTGCAAATTCTCAGGCACTTGCAGTTCATCGTAAGAAGAGTTGAAGTTCTAGAAATATGTTGTCAAAAAAGCAATTACGTTACTCAGGTCTCACATAGAACACGAATTACTAATGACCAGAATCTACACAAAACTGAAGGTACAATAATGTTGGGTACCTGAACATCAGTTCGTTGTGTACAAATTAACGCTTCGATTGCTTCCATGAGATGATCTGGCAGGCCACTACATACCGCTAGTGCAGCCAAACAACTGGAAGCTCGAGAGCACACTGAGGGTGAACCTATCAAATGAACAGAATATTGTCAGAAATTTGATATTCGAAGTAGAAACGGTATATTGCTGTAGATTAGATCAGCTGATTCAATTTCGAGTTCAGTTCCCACCTTAGGTCGAATATCTCGCATATTACTCAACATCATTGGAATGTAATTGTAACAGCATAGTTGTTAGAAGAGCGGTAAAATCAGGATTCTTCTATCAATTATGTAAATGCGTAGCACCACCCACTACTGTCACAAATCCTATCGTATCTCAAATTACTGGCATTAGATCCACGTGCTTGCAGAATATCATTCTATGGTAATACTCATTCGTAATCACAGAGCAAGGTATGGATGGAACAAAATCAGTGGAATCGAAGTCAGTAGGGACGGTAAAAATCAGTGAAATCGCAGCCAATGTGTTATATAGTTGCTGTCTTCCTCCCACATCATGGATGTATTAAAACGATTTTCCATCCCTATACAACCTTTATCATCCCTAGACTTATTGATCGTGCTCTAAACGCAAAGATCTTATTAATGTTCAGTTCTCCAAATCTGTGGCTTAATCGATAATAGTATGAGAGTGTTAACATGATAACAAGCAACAAGAATATTTCCCACTTATTGGTTTTTACCTTTACACGACCAATCGGCGTTAAGCAAAATAATCACGGTTTCAAAGCGTAATTGTAGTGATCAGCAGATGAATAATAAGTTTTGAAAGAGAAATACTCACCTTCCTCACGTAAATATCGCAGCACTTGCATCATAGATTCAATAGAAGTTCTCGGTTCATTGCATAAACTGTCTACTGGCAAATTCTGAATACACACTTCGAGTACTATTCCATGCTCAAAATAAAATCACTGCTACGTGAGGATATGGTACTATTCTTCACCTGTAACAAAGTCATAAGCGAATCGAGTGCTTGAACGCAAAGCTCTGGGTCTTTTCGGCTCAACTGTCGTAGAATATCGAACACGCATGACATACCAACGCATACTAGCTGATCACCCTCAAAATAAACTCCTACAAACAACGTAAAACGCAATGAGCTCGATTCGGTGTTAATTCTTTTGAAACAAGAAAAGACGCTCTTGATAACTAAGAAAAGAGAGGAATATGAGATGTATAAGGCTAGTCAATATGAGACGAAAATGTGATCTTTACTACCTCCTTAATGAAACGAAACACAGAAAACTTGCCTCTTATTACTCAAATTTCTATTCTTTTCACGCTCAGATATTTTTCACGATAGTTTGTTAATGGTGATAGTAGTAGCTGTAATAAGTGTAGTTTTTCGATGGCTGACGTTTCAGCGACTCGCCTTCTTCAAAGCATGGGCAAACATTGTATCAGTTTATTTGAATGACTCAGAGAACCTTGATATACCGCCTTTGTCAAGTCAAAAGATCGAACAAAAAAGGCAACTTTTTTTTCCAAAGTTAGGGTTACGCTGAAAGATTCGATACAAACTAGCACCACCAATACTCTATGGAGTCATTGAGCAGACCACGAAGTTTATGCGCATGTTGCGAGTCATTTGAAATTTACTCAAAATAGCCCAGATTTCAGAAAAGTGAAACATTCCGTGAAGGCTCCTGCCAGAAAGTGTGACGTTTACAACTAGCACTCTGCTTACTTGTTGATTGTGCTCTATAAGGTCTTGACGAAAGATACTCTGTTTATCAAGAACACGAGATGCATGAGATATAATCACTTGAGCAAGCAAGAATCGACAGCGACTCTGTTGCATGGATCACATCCTAACCGTTTCACGAGTTAAAGACGTTTGTAGAGAAAACTATCTGCTCCTTGTTCTAAATTGTGTCGATCGTGGAAAAGCATGGAAGCGAATGCAATCAAGCGTTCGCCATCTGAGATGTGACCGATCTTTTTTGAGAATTTTAGCTAACTACTATACTAACTATAGCATGACAACTTTTAGATCGACTATTTGATATCCCTATAGGAAATGGGAAAGGATAGGTCGATAATTTATCACCAAAACTGTTTACATCCATATTGCCGTGGATAACAAAGTCGAAGGATTGGCTGAGAATGATATGAAAATTGGACGAAACTTCCCGTCATTGCTTTGCCGACGAGATCGTAATCTTTTCAGAAAATACCAACGAGGCAATGACGATAATCAGTGAGCTCAATGAGGCGGTAAGGAAAAGACTGATCTATGTATACATATATACATACATTATATATATTATATATATATATGTACTACACTTAATGAAACTAAATATGGAATATGAACTAAGACAGATGGACTAAAAGAATAGCAAAGTGAACAATGTGGGAAAATATACCATGTAGTATCTATCATACGAGTTACTATGAGGGTACAGGTATTCATATAAATGGTTTTTTCTCCTTTCGAAAAGTACAAAGTCTTCCGACAAGGTTGGCAACGTTTACACCTGATGTCTGAGATGCATTTCAACGTTCAAGTGCTCAGAAATTGACTGTTGCAGAAGTTCGAAAGAGGAGCGAAGAGAATAAGAACGAAAACAAAAAGCCATTGAAATATAGAGAACTTTGTCTGTACGATATAAATATATAGGGTAGAAGGGCAAACTGCTGGCTTTTTTAACAATTTTTCTTTCCAGATTCACATTCAAATACATGAAGTGACTACGCAGATAAGAGTTCATCTGGAGAGCAAAATGGTCTCTTTGAATGTATTGTTCATACTTGAGCTGCACTTCCAATTTCCTTGAAAACACCAGATTTAACTTAAATCTTAAAAATCATCCTAGAAGATTTATATTTTGAAAGAGAAGGTTAACCTTCAACCACAAGTTCTACCCGGTAATAAACTAGTAGGATGTCGTAGCTATCGAAAAATTACTTAGCATTAATAAAAATCAGCATCGGGAATCCTCTTTACGAAAATGGTTAATGGACTAAGCAAAATCACACCCCACTATACAAAGAAAGGGAATACAAACCCGAACGCTATGAAACGTGTAAGATGAGAAGGAGAATGTGGCTACAGTTAAGATAGAAATATTACCGTTGTTGCATGGCCACTATGCTCTACTCCATCACGTACGTTTTCTATACGATTAGAATTGCTTGCATCCTCCACGATTTCCATCTTTTCCAATAAATCTCCGTATCTGACAAAATTTCTATTGATGGGGAAAAAGGATAGAATAATTACAAAAAAGGACGACATATAATGAGGAACCAAAGATTTATTCTCAAAGTCTGCGGTAAACAGAAACTAACTTCGCTAACAGAGTCCTTGCGATGGCAGTTGTGGCGAAAGAGGAAGGTGGACCTACTACGTGCATTGCCTCGCATAGTTCTGATGACAATTGGGGTAACTGCCCGATTTCTGGAAGTAACGTTCAATAAACAAGCCAAACAAGTAGAAGAGATATACAAACATTCATCGACATGGAACACTGCTGGCTTTGAATCCCAACAGGCTGACAGCGTATATAAATCCTACAGCACTGGTTTAAAAATGTACACTGAAGAATTCTTTGAAATATTGTTGTCAAAACAATTCTTTGTAGCCTGCTATATTTTCTCCTAAACTTTTGTTGATCTTTCGCAGCTGACTGTAACTTAGTTTGATATGTTAATAAAGAGGTTAAAAGTAAAAACCTATTTTTTACGCCCTCGATCTGAAGAAAAACTTTTCCCTGGGATAGTGTACAAAAATATCTTCTAGCACAACAACTAATATGTGAGGACGACACGAAGGCGTCCAGAGCAGGCACACAGAGTGCGCACACATCAAAGTTTTTCTGCCAGAGTATTTTATCATACCTTTCCTTCGAGTGCTTTATTAAGACCACGCTCAAATTTCAATAGATCCTTTCATTATTATTTGAGCCAACATGTCATGTGGTCTGCTAAGGGCTCTTGTACAGCCCGAGACACGTGTTTCGTCCTAACAGACTCATCAGCCGGGCAGAACCCGTCGTCTGTCGATCTTTTTATAGTCAGTTCTCTCGGGAGCGTTACACTCCCTATATAGAGTTGTCGACGACGTACGTTTTACACTCTATGTCAAGCGAAGTTCTCACCTAACACAGAGTGTTTTCGCACTCGATTGCTAGCTGGCTGGTTTTTTTATCATATTATACCTTTCCTTCGAGTGCTTTATTAAGACTAACTGTACAAGAGCCCTTACCAGACCCACATGACATGTTGGCTCAAATAATAATGAAAGTATCTATTTTATCATACTTCGCTCTATAGTGACCATTCGCCTATTAAAGGAAGGTGCACAAAACGCCAAACTATTCAACATATATTGTAATCTATACTAAAAAATGTTAAGAGAATCATGGTTGGATGCGTGATGAGCCTTTTCCACCACACGCAAGAGTGTAACTTTCTTTGACGACCAACCAATGACAGTGTTGGCTGATTATCGCGTTGGAAACAGTTTTGACTCAATAATCACTAATCAGTTTTGATTAAGGGAACTAAATTTTTAAGATCGTTGTTCTATTCTTCAATTCACATGATGGTAAAGGGATTGAGGTTCTTGAAAGCGGACTCCAAAAAGCTATATTTACCGAGCCGTACGTACACAGAAGTCTAAAGTCCTGATAGTCAAAGGGATAAATTTTTTAAAAACGTAGGAGGATACGAGAAAGATATTTAGAGTAGGTACAAGTCGGGACAAAGGAAAATTTACGTGGATAAACAGACCTACAAAACGGAAAAAAAAAGTGTTTGATCATCTTAGGGGCGCATCCTCATTCGCGGTGTTGAGTACAATACAAACAGCGTGCGGGAAATAGCTAGGTGTGTATGGTGATTTGCTGGAACCTAATTTTTTTTTTACTACAAGAAAGGAGGATATGATACAAGCTAAAACAGAAACGGGTTTTGATTACGGCCTTAACTGTTTTTTCAATTATTGAGCATTTCTATATAACGCATTAACGCCGATAACACGACATGCCAGCATCTTCAATTAGTTTGCAAGTGTAAATCGTCAACAATAACTTCAATACTACCAACAACCTTGAAGCTCTTTATTATCCTCCAGGATATTGCAATGAAACAGTGGATACTGCTCGGGAAGAGCAATGATTGAAATGCAAGCTTCCCGTTATTTCAAAGTCGACCAACTGATACTATACCCTCTAAAAAAGTTCCCCCATCCCGAAAGGCTACGAATTTCTGTTGTAGATTTGGAAACGTCTCAGCCCAGTACATCCAGGAATCCATATGGACACTACTTGACCGCCATTCAACGAAATTTGTGTTACGACAATGAAGATTTTTATCGCGAAGACGGACGACTGTGGAAAATGGGTCTCGGCTCTGAGGAAGGAAAAAGTGCTAATACATAGGTCAGATGAAACTTTTTATCAACATCGTGTTAGTTTAATAATTAAGGAGAATACTAAACACTTCATTTTTAACATATTTTTGCTAGGTGAACTTGTATTAACTACTACGTGACCAACTTTACTACTAATAAATTATTTCGGTAACTTAATCGGAAAAGATTCAGTACTTAAGAGATTCGAGTGCTGAGCAAGATACGACCTCATCTGGGAGTTGAACCCGCGTTTCTATACTGGGGACGCGAGCGACCACTACACACACCAGTGAGGTACATTCGCGCCAGCAATCACTCTTCAATATCCCTTATAGCACTCGTCCCCCGCAGGGATGAAACGCAGGCTCAACTCTCGTCTGAGGTCATATATCATAACACTGAGAAAGAGGCACTAAAAACTAGAGATTTGAAGATTTAGTACTATATTTTCAATTTTTTTATTGAACGTAAGCACCTTAGTACTCGTTCAAAGCCTTACAGTGACATCAGGAACTGTCTAATGTTGATTCATACATTTCCCGGAACTTGCATATGAGCCAGAATACTTTTGATTTATTTATTTACGTACTTGGACGATCTTACTTTATATATTGTGCAGATACGAACATTTACTCGCTCTAATTCGTGATGGCGCATGAGTTACTCATGATGGTTACAGATCTGTTTCGCAGGTCAACTGTCATTTCAGGCTTTGTCCTCTTCAAAGATGTTGTAGAAAGTTGGTTCAAATGATTCTCTTTGAAACCGGATGCAACTCTTGAGGCATTCCCAGGTCTACATGAGAGGTAGGCGTTCGCTGTTACGAATCACGGAAACTCTTCTAAATATACTCAATACAAAAACTATTAGTGTTTCCGCCCATCTTCCAAAAGTATTGGAAGTGGTAACAACAATATAACCAACAACGATCAGAAAACAATTGGTCTAATACAACTAGAGAATAGTTCTATGCACGAAAATGTGTAGTTTGACTTCACTTTCACTTTGGACAGGCTTGTTGTTTTAAGTGAGCAATGCACATTCTTCACGCAGGTAACACTCTGCGGGTAGTCTCCAACAATGATTATAGGATTTATAAAAAACAAAGCGGCGGCTGTTCAGAGGCTGCTTACTGTAGATTACATTTAAGAATTCAGTTCCCTTTGCTTGAGTCATAAGAATGTTAGACTGGATGTTTATCAAATCAACCATCCAGATCTGAAGAAGGTGAAATTCCAAGACAACAGCCAGCATTGAAAAAGTTTTACTATTAACAACCTCGTGATCAACTAACATGCTGATTTACTGAAAAATTCTGCGGATATTGAATAATCGATCCTAGAATTTGATGGATTGCATGGAAAATGTTAGCCGTACGCGACAGAGATGACGTAGAGATTAACCCCAACAGAATTCACCAGGCTAGGAAGAAATTTTTTATCTTGAGTTTGATGACTGTTCACTTAAGATGAGATGTGAAAACAGGTCACTTGTAATTATGAAAGATTTGAAAACTGAGACATTACGTAGAAGACATACATACGCAAATCTATGACTGATTTGAACTGTTTACCATGCGAATTCAACAATTGGTTCCAATTTTTCTCTCGCTAGAGTTATGGAAACAAAAAATTCATTGTTTTTATGATGAGTATACCTGAAGCTGTTAACAACAAGATTCAATCACTCATTTTATTCTGTGTCCTTGGAAAGACACAGGATTGCAGAAATGCAAAAGAAAGCACTTTAGTGGTTCACCATGAAGGCTACTGACTACATTCTCAGGCAGAGTAATAGAAGAAAACAAAAGGGAGAACAACTCGAGCGTTTCGGGAGCTTCAAAAGTGAGAACAGACAAGAAACTATGCATAAGCTTGTTTCACTTACAAGTACTTTTTTTCATGGCTATGATATAGATTCACGGGGCACCTAATCACCAATCATTTCTGTTCACTGGTGGAATGTTTCTTAGAAAAAATTACATTTCGCGAGCGCTCAACCAAATTTGAACCATACAATACCTCGTTGAGAGTCATCACTATCCTTCGATAATGGTACCCGCAAAATGCTGTCGTTCGATCGCACAGAATAGTACTTTTTGATAAGACGTGCGTATTTTTCGGAAATCTTCTGAGGTGACTGAATGCTCAAGGTCGAGGATGAGTCTCGAGGCACGAATTCGCGAAGAAAATACGACATTGTAGGGCTATCTATGTCATCTGAAAAAAATGGCCTTTTTTGTAACATGAATAAATATACACGGGGCAGGAATTAGTTTATGCACGAATAACAAAGAAGAAAGAATAGATAGCACTCAGATAGCAGTACGTCCTCCAATTTCTCAAAAATTTACATGGAGGTGTAAGACGCTGAATGTAAAGGACACAGATAGAAAGTTCACATAACCCTTCTTCGTGAGTCTTGTTGCAGTAACAAAACTAAACATCGCTGCCATTCTATCATTGAAGAATCTGATTGAGGCGTACGTCCACATTTATTTCTAACTCAGAATTTTCTTCCTCAAGTATTAGATGTGGACTGAGCTTGACTGGGTACACCTACATAGAAACCAAAGAAAACTGAAATCGTCTTCTACACTTCGGACATGAATGAGTTGCAGAACGACTGACAACAGAAGTGTATCATGCTGTAGATAGACCGAATAATCATAGTCGATATTCTAGATTTCTCAGCTTACAAGTTCCGTCTGTGTTGTGCGCTGCACATACCCACATACATGAATACTGAGAAATGTCAGCAGTTCCATCATAAGTAGGGAAGTTACAGCTTTATATCTGCAACAAAACACTGAATGTTAGAATGAACTACTTGCGCAAAATTAACGGTTGCCTTATTTACTTATGAATCTAGGTATTAAGGGCTTCAGTACTCAGCCTGCTTCTTTAGTTTTCTGCAGCAGCCACCCACAGTAGTCGTGTTCGGGCATTAGTTGGGCTGCCTACTGAGAAGCTGCTATCTTCTCCTACTGACTACCCTTTGAGTACCGCGTGTGTCCATCTGGACACACCTAATGCCACGTCGCGCGTGTCTGATAGTTTGCACTGGCGGGCGCCGCGATGGAAATAAGAATTCATTAGGTAAATTGAGATTTTAAGAAAAGAACATCACCATTAATGACGAAATATCGCAAAAGAGACTCCTATAAGACTTTTCAATAAAAAAGAGACTTATCTGTCGAAAATTTGAAAATCACATCCTCACGAAACGGAATACTCGAAAGTATGAGAAATGCAAAATTCAGTACTAGATTGGTTTCTGAAAAAAGTTATCTTTCTGTTCAGCTAACGAAAAGAGATTACATTCCGCACTACAGCATAGTTATTCTCTGTTTGAACTTCACAGCGAATTAGTTGAATTAGTTCATACTTACGTGGTGATTTCGATTCTAAGATTTTATTCCCACGAAGAGATAGTATACTAATAGACGGATTTCCACAAATGTAATTTTAGTAAAAACAAAGAACACGAGTCCTAAATATCCTCGTTACTATAGGAAAGCTATATCATTGGGATAGCAATGCACTTCCACCTTTATTGCATAGTTTTTTCGACGCTGCTGTGAAGTTTAATTAAAGAACATGGATTCGACAACGTTTTCACGCATATGCTATTACAAATGTTGCAGCGATGAATAATGTTCGAAGTAGAGTAGAAGAGAATATGTGAAGATGTTATACCCGTAAGACGATCGATTAAGGCTCTTCTGCAATTCTATAGAAGCCCTAACTCCTAAAGCATACAGTAATCAAATGCTGACAGTTACCAATGAACTGGCATCGCAGTAATGTGCTGCATCATTTCTGACAAACGTCCTATCATTGTCTTGAAAATTCAAATCACCAAGTTGACTTTTGGTCATTTTATGAAACGAGATATTATCAAAACTGAAAGATTTTTGTCACTAGTATTATTTCAGATGAACGAAGTGATAAAATGATAGACTATTTGATCATTATTTATTTACGGTAATGTGTAGAAGTGAATAATGCTGACAAGATAAATAAAAGATAAATTCGAACGTAGTTAAGAAAACAAGAAAATGCTCAATAAGAGCGCGAAATGTGGGATCCATAAATACCGTGGTTTTGCCCTTCAAAAGGCGTAATTTCAGAGGAACTGTTGGCGTTGTTCCTACTACAAGCAGTCTTACTAATGTCTCTTCCATCATATTTGACCATTTCCTGAAGATAAACTCTCTTCAATAACGATAAAAATCTAATATTAGAAAACTGCAACATTATCATTGGAGCGCGCACGCCAACCGTCGACCGCGCCGCCTGCCAGGTGAAAATCAGCAGTACCCAAAGGGTTAATGCTGATTGTCTATGAATTCATGCATGTAATTACGTGTGTGTGTTGTGTGCGTACGTGTGTGTGCCTGGGTGCATGTATGGGTGTGATGCGAGTCAATGGTCCCTAACTAGAACATCTTGGTTTGTCACCAGAGGCGGTTGGCGGCCCTTGTGAATCAGAGATGGATTTGTAACCTTGCGAGATGACGGAGATTTCCGCTACTAGTATACGCATATTAGGGTTTTGCGACAAAAAAGTCACACTTTTTCTCAGCTTGGGATACCTGTGATAGACATCCTACTGTACATCACAGTGCTACACCCAGGAACACTCTTAGCAGAGGTGAAAAACCACTGCGAGAGTCTATTGATTACAGGAAAAATTAGCACGAAGAAAAGTTTGGATAAAGAACAAAGTACACAGTAGATAATTCATCTAAAATAAGAGGATTTTTGCGTTACGAATGCAGATTGATAATGGACTTAGTAAATTTGGGATTAGACATAACTATTTTCTGGATCGCAAAAAAAAAACACGTGTGAAATAAGCTTACAAGCATCTAACATATAATGATGACATAATAAGACGATAAGGCGAAGGCAAACTCAGAAATTAGCCCGGCTATCACTGACGACGGCAATGTGGTAAATGACTTGGCAAAACGGATGGCGATAATAGTTCCAGCTAAGTATACAATTACAACTACATTGTTAACACATTGGATCTCTGCACATTTCACAGGTTAATTAAATTGAGATGAACACCAGAAATTTGGGAATAGAATCATCCAAAAGCATTCAATATAATTCCAAAAAAAGAATGATTTAAGCTCAAAAAAGGGGTTGGTAAGCCCAGGGTCATACACCGGTGTTTCGGAGGTTCGTCCTCCTCATCAGTGACGACATGGCACAGTGTACTATGACTATGACTTGTTGGAATTATATTGAATGTTTTTTGGGGGTTTCAAAAACAGTCGATCTTTTGATATAATTTTGATCTAACAGCAAAAATCTATCGACTGAGAGGTGGTGATGGTACAGTGTCATAGTACACTGTGCCATCACCACATACGCCACCCTCCTTGCTTCAATGCAGGGCTGAATGTGGGGCGGGGGTCACTGATGAGGAGGACGAACCTCCGAAACACCGGTGTATGACCCTGGGCTTACCAACCCCTTTTTTGAGCTTAAATCATTCTTTTTTTGGAACTATATTGAATGTTTTTTGGGGGTTTCAAAAACAGTCGATCTTTTGATATAGTTTTCATCCAAAAGCAATTTCGAACGATTGCTTTGTTATAGGAGATTCGCAAATTTCAACAGAAATCGCAGTAATTATTAGATGGGTGCGAAAGTGATTGCGACTTTGGATCGTGCTGAAAGCGCAATTAGGTACTCTAGTAATTTGCTCCAAATGGCAAGAATGGTAGAATGGCCGGCCTTGAGCTTTTCTATATCATCTCGTGTAGTCCTAAGAGGATCAGCTTCTGTAATTGCTTTTTCCATGACTTTTAATGAGGTCAGTACAAAGTAACTGCGGTTTGTGCATAGTTGAAATGCCTCTCCTTCAAGGAATCTCATGAATACCACCGCACTGCTCCCCGTTATCGGTTCCTGATTCAATGCGCTTTTGATATTTCCAGTTTTTTCTGTTGCTTTACGACCCCTTATGAAGTGACGGTCTCAAACAGCAACTACTTTTGCACAAAGCAAACATCCTTTCCATAGTTTAAAATAAAGAAGAGTATACAGTAAGTAATAACGTCATTAGCAAAAAAAAACAAACAAAGTGTGACATAACTACATTTGTTCAAGAATATGTTCCGATATCAAACGGTGCATTTCAACAATGCATAAACCGCGATTACTTTTTCACCAACCTTGTGTACCATTGTTGTACCGTCCATTCCGAGTTTTTCTCAAGACCACGCTCAAATTTCAATATGCCTGATAATTATTTTTTGAGCCATGCACGTGGTCTGTTATGGGCACTTATACAATGCAACACACGTGTTTCGGTCCTGCACAGCTTCATAATTAGCACAGTGTCTTTCGTCATATCGAATCACACTTGGAGGGAACCCAACCCTCTTATTTAGAGTAGACACAGACGCACTACCTACACTACCATAAAGTGAAAGAAATCACTAAATAGGCAATGTTGTAGACTCGATTGCTCATGGCTGGTAATTATGAGATATTACACCGTTCGTTTCGTGTCCTCCCTCTAAGAGGTGAATTGCCTAGGAAGAAAACCACTGTGCAACTGACGAGGCTGGCAAGGCCAAAACATATGTATTGCACTGTATAAATGCCCATAACAGACCACATGCATGGCTCAAAAAAATTACCAGGCATACTGAAATAGCAATGTTCTATCACAAACGCTCATTTTTGGCATATGATGAACGAAGTGGATCTGGGGCACAGTAGATATCTACGTGAAAACTGATGTCATAGAAGTGATATGATGTCGGTTGGACTGTCAAATCTTATGCAGTCTCAACAACACATTGAGCCCTTGGAAATGAAAAGTAGACGATATATTATCTAACACATGTAGTCTTACACCTGACAAATCTGTAGATGATTTCTTCTGTATAAAACGGCGTTTACAAATACGACAGATTTGCATTAAGATAATAAGTAATTCACAACTTTAAATGATTATCGTTACACAAAAACACGTTCAGCTTTGAAGGAAGAGAAATCGCTGCAAAGTCAGCCGTCGATTACGAAGAAGATATAGCGACTTTGCGCAAGTTTTCAATAAAATGACACTTTGTGTAATTTATAATGCTTTTGTCGATCGAAGATGACAGTTATTATTGGATAAAATGACAAAATTAGTTTGTTTTTATAATCTCGACAATCGTCACACTCAGGTGCATGAGATCAATCAATTTCAATGAAAAGAAACGGATGAGAGCAATCGAGAATTTTATAGAACAATACTTCCCTATGAAAAAAAGAACATTGCAAAGATCAAGGTGCGCTTTTGAAAATAAGAATTTTTGTATAGAATGAGAGCGAACATTTGTGGACGGCAATTGGTCTTGAATCACCGCCACTGGACAAATACTACGCATCTGATTGTATGCGCTTAGAACACTTTCCTGGATCTCCAATGGGGTTTTTTTCTCTTAGTTTCCTTCATGATTGAGCTAATACCACGTCGAGGTCAGTATAAAAATTTTTTGTGAAGATGACGAAGACGTCGTAACTTTGGGCGACAAAAGATTTCTATAGCGACCTCGACGTGGTTTTAGCTGAATCATGAGAAAACTAAGAAAAAAAAAAGACCCCATTGGAGATCCAGGAAAGTGTTTCCAAGCGCATGGAATCGGATGCGTGGTACTTTAGGGACATGTTTGCAACGGTTAGAACTACAAAAAATGTCTTAAAACCGACGAAAAAGGATATCGATCGGGGAGAAACAGGACACTTGTCGCTCCAAGAATCTTGTGAACCTGTCAACTACCAATGCACGGAGGTCTCGCTATGAATGCAAACAAATCCGCAAATGACTAAAGTACACACAGTCAAGCAAGAAAACGCTACTCAATTCTAAAGCAATCGCAGCTAATCAATTCTGAATCGATTGCCAGGAGGTCAAAACTGGTCAACGGCGGTGGTCTTTCGTGTCGTATTTGGGGGCATATCCTAAACGGGTTGATGGCCGCGTGAATGAATGGACGACTCGACGTCCATCTGCCACATAATCGATACACGCGGTGCACTAAATGGGCACATGGAACGGAGGAGGACAAAGAGCATATGCGTGGTGGAGCTGAAGGAGGCCCATATAGGGCCAAGAAGACGGCCCCTTATCGGTGAATTATCGATAAGGTTACGATTTATGAGAGATCTTTAATTTATCTCCTCAGTAGCAGTGCTATGATGTTATGACTAAATATTCAAAATTATTTGATGATATGCAAATTCTTGAACCTCTGCGGGGGGTCGAACTCTCGTTTCATGCTTTTCGGGGACATTTGCAAACCACTGCACTACCGGGCTCCTTTTCTGCCATCACTCTATCTGCGAATACAACAGTTTATAGTGTCAATTGTATCAAGTAGAAGGAAAGGTAACATACGAGAGAGTGTAGTATTTTGATGATATGGGTTCACCCAACTAGTCGATATTGTACCGCTAGTTTCGAGTGTTTTAAGACCCCGCTCAAATTTTAACATATTTGATATTTATTTTTGAGCTAACATGTCATGTGGTTCGTTAAGGGCTCTTGTACAGTACGACACATGTGTTTCGGCCTTGACAGCCTCGTCAGTCGGGCATGCCCTTCATCTCTAGCCAATCCTCTCGGGGATCTGTACATCCCTCATATAGAGTAGGCGACGACGTACGATTCACACGTGTCATCCAGTGAAATAAATCACTGGATCAGCAGTGTTGTAAACTCGATTGCTCTTGGCTGATATTTTAAAAACATTACACCTATCGTTTCCAGTGTTTTACTGTCGATTTAGTAATTTATTTTACTGGACGGCACGTGCGAATCGCACGTCGGCGCCTACTCTATGTGAGGGGATGTAGGGATCCCCGAGAGGATTGGCTAAAGATGAAGGGCATGCCCGACTGACGAGGCAGCCAAGGCCGAAACACGTGTATCGGGCTGTACAAGTGCCCCTAACAGACCACATGACATGTTGACATCAAATAGTCTCGTTGTTCTTACATCTTCCATGTCGTGTCTCGTCCTCGAGTCACACACAGCTCATACGTCAAATACAAATATTTTTCCGACTATCAAGAGAGGTACCCTAATGAGATAGACCACGTGAAAGTGAATCGAAAATTTTGTTTGCTGATGTCGTTGGTGTCCCGAATTTCTTCATAAGACCGGACTATCTTCACGTAGCGTTCCATTTTTCAATGAAAGGAAGCAAAGCCGCTAAGTTCAAGAACGAAACTCCAGACCTACCAAAAACTGGAATGTTTTTGAATCATCGATTGTCACACTTGCCCTACTAACCTTTTCGGGATCAAGGATTTTTCGCCTGCGTAAAGCTTTTCCTCTAGAATCCTAGTAATTCTTCGAAAATTTAGGTCTCGGCGATCTCAATACTGTGCTCGATTACTCAAAAGGCGTTCATAGTACGTTACAACAGCGAAAGCAACGATTATGTTTCACACTCAGTTTACCTTGTTCTGTCGGCAAAATTCTGCATAGCATTTCACCAAACATGTGATACCTTTCCAATAGTATAAGTACTTTTGATTTGAGAAGCTAAGTTTTGACATTTAGATAAAAAAGGAAATGAAGAAGATAGAGCTGCGCCAATAAATCCAATTGCTGTTTCCGAAAAGGTGTGATTTTCGCTTATCATTTAGAAATTTTCGTTTCGAAATATTTTCTAGGCTGTAGGTAATTGTGGAAAAAAGTTTATTCCATCGTTCTATAAGTAATGGGTTTGCATTTTCATTTTGGTTATCAAATAGGCCCTAATGAAATCCAGGCACGCGCCAATTATCCGAGTGCGAAGCGTAACCTTCTACAGCGTTCAATGAAAACCTTTTTAGAATTAAAATTAGCTCAGAATCAACAAAATCTATGCCACTGAAAGGACATTGGATGTTTCGTGAAAAGCCAATTAGAGACTATAGGAAAAAAATTTGCACCAAATGTGAGAGATAGTTTTCTCTTCGTCGTCGTTAGAACCCAACAAAGAGTCTTTTCATCGAACGGCTATTGAAATTCTAATGAAAAAACTCGTTTGCAGACCAATATACGCTCCGAAGGCAAAACGTAATTTTCCCTTCGTTGTTAAAGTGCACTAAGAAAAATCTTTCTCAATAACCAAAACATATTAGACTGGCAATTTTTCAGTAATCCAACGGCTATTAGATTTATATTGAGAAATCTGTGCTCGACGAGAAAACCACAAATAGATCAGTGCACAATAAAGTGTACAATAGGTTCCCAAGAAAATCAAAGCCAAAAGTCCGAACATCACCAACAGACATTTGTCAACAGAGACACTCAAGCGTGCGAATTTGTGAAACGCTACAAAGAAACGGCAAAAATGATCTTGAAGAGAGAAGGGCAGCAGTCACGCCCAATAATGCAGAAACTGGGAAGGAGTACTCGCAAAGCTCTAAAATGTTAAAGTTTTGAGAAGGGCAATGGAGAGAATCACCCGTGATTACTACTCAGATCAACTTAATAGCCATGTCATTTAACCACATGTGAAACAAAAGAGAATGGATTTGTCGCTCCACCGGTTCCCCTCCCGACAAACTTTTCCGGTAACGCCTCGTTCTTTGAAGTCCAGGTAGAAATACTTATCTCGACTATGCGAGATCTTCAAAGAGAATCGACTTTATCAGCATTCAATGAAATGCGTAAAGAGAATGACAACCTTTGAACACTAGCTTGGGTAAGATGCGAAAACAATGAAAGTCATAACTGACAGTATACGTGATAAGCAGACACGTGCTTATTAACAACGAGTTTTTCCAATACAACACAATAATTGCTGACATTCCCACGGTTTTTTTTTTTTGAAAGCTGGAAAGACCAAATGCACTCGCAGATTCACGCGATAAAATACTTTCAAAATGAGGAGAAAAAATTTGTACGCAAATTTATATCGATCAGTAGATTTCATATTATGAAAACCCTCTTGGTTGATGATTGCGTGGAAACCACTCGACTGTTAGAAGTGCTGGGATCTAAACAGTTTCGCTACGAAGAGAAAAGAAAACTATGAAAAAAATTTAATTATACTGGGAGCACTTCCAGCTCCGGTATTGATAGCAAAGGTAATTTAGAAAACCTACACTTCACACACTTAATAATATGCTAAAACCTTCACGGAACTTTGGTAAAATTACGGAGTGGTAGGAACGTGAGATATTGGCAATATCAAATCGAACAGACGAGTCACACATGATTTGAAGTAGACGTGAAAATTAAGCTTAGCCTCGTTTGTCAGTTAGTCATTATAAACATCTGTTTACATTACCCTAAGAGAGTATGAGTCTCTAGTAAATTCTCCAATCTTTATTGTTGAAGTGTAATCCATGAGGTGACTGCAGAAAAATCAATGCGTTTCCGAGCAATCTTCAACACTGAAGGATTTGTTCATATCTAAGAAAAACTGTCAAGAATAAAGAGTGTTATAGAACCTTAAAACTATGAATTAAAAGTGGTCGCCATGCCGTACTTGTGCCATTATCAGATTAACCTCTAAAGACCGCGTGCGATTTATACAATGCACTGTCTACTGCAAATGCAGATTTTCGCAAGCGGCAAGAGATAAGATCAAACGGCCGCCAACGTGTGTAGATGAGGAGAACGGAGAAAAGATTTTTTGGGACTTAAAGTAGTTTCATGGACGCTGCTTCGGTGGCATAACAGTTTAGAATGAGCGTTTACCAATAAATTAGGTTGGGGAGATATAAGCATAAGTTCTGCGACCATGGAGAAACCAATATCACTACTCCAAGTGCACATGTCTACGAAATGGTATTAGAAGATAACGTGCTTACCTAGTCTCCAAATTATATGAGTGATATGTAACAAACACAAGTTTATATGTATTTGTAAGTATGGATACTATTTTTCTGCTGTTTAGCTTTTCACGAAAGTTTACTACATGCACTAGACATACTAAGTCTTTCGACCCTTCAGGGTAGAAAAATTAGTAGCAAACTTTTCTGAAAGCGCCTCATTCTTTGAAGTCCAAGCAGAGATACTTAGCTCGGCTAGGCGAGATCTTCACAGAGAATCGACTTTATCAGCATTCAATGAAATCCATGAAGAGAATGACGACCTTTAGACACCAGCTTCGGTAAGATGCAAAAACAATGAAATTATAATTGACAGTATACGTGATAAGCGACACGTAATTATTAACAATGAGTTTTTTCGATACAACACAATAATTGCTGACATTCCGACGGTTTCGTTTTTTTTTTTTTTGGAAGTTGGGAAGATCAAATGGACTGGCAGATTTACTCAATAAAAGACTTTCAAAATGAGGGGAATTTATATCGATCAATAGATTCCATATTATGAAAACCTCTAGAATAATGATTGAGTGCTGGAATCTAAACAGTCTCGCTACGAAGAGAAAAGAAAACCATGAAAAAAAAATTCAATTAAAAATTCAATTATATTGAGAGCACATCGAGTTCCGACATCATAGCAAAGGTAATTAAAAAAACCTTTCACTTCACACGCTATAAAATGCAAAAACCTTTACGCAAATTTGGCAAAATTATAGAGTGGTAGGAACGTGAGATATTAGCAATATCAAATCAAACAAACAAGTCACACATGATTTGAAGTGGACGTGGTGAAAATTAAGCGCAGACTCGTTTGTCAATTGGTCATTATAAACATGTTTACATTCCCCTAAGAGCCTAGGAGTCTCTAGCAAATTTTCCATTCTTTATTGTTGAAGTGTAATCCTTGAGGTGACTGCGGAAAAATCGATGCGTTTCCGAGCAATCTCCAACACTGAGAAATTTGTTCATATCTGAGAAAAACTGATGAGATTAAAGAGTGTTATAGAGTCCTAAAACTATGAATGATTAGTGGCCGTCACGCCGTATTTGTGCCATCATCAAGATTAATCTCTAGAAACCGCGTGCGATTTATACAACGCACTGGAATATAGTGACTTTTCGCCGTACAGAGCTTTTAACTGGAATTTCAACATACATTCGTTATCTCTAGAAACTGTCATTCTAACACTGAGCTTGCTCTCTGAAAAGTTTTCCACAGAACGCAGTAGCGACGAAGAGAAGATTATGTTTCACCTTCAAAGCACTTAGCCCCTTGTTTTTACTTCATAGCGAGTTTATCGACAATGATTATAGGGAAATTTAGATTTTCCAGATACTTTATTGTCAATGATAAATGGAACAACACTGGAAGATTCCTACAGGCTTCTTAGTGAAAGATGCTCACGTGTTCTGTTTTTGCGAGAAAACCCCATTCTTGAGAAAAACATACTTTCGACCCTTTATTGCCCATTTCTGTTTTCCGTCTTACTAGAACGTAACTTTAAAACAAATATTCTACAACGTAGGATTTTCAAAGGAAACTCACATGGGTACATCATTGTCTACAGTACATTTTTAGGAAAATGCTCTTTCTGATACACATTTTACATAACACTGATATCGTAAGCCTCTTACTTAAAACATTTATTCGACAACCAAAAAAAAAACAGTCGAGACCGAACAACAATAATCTATCCTGCAGGACAGGCCAACAACTTGGCTTTTCAGATAAAATTTGTATCTTCGTATGATAGAGCTTTTTCATCACTTCAACTGCAGCCTTCTGCCACTCACGATCTTTTGCTTGTCATAGATACTTGTCTATTGGACAATAACTTCCAACCTAGATCTGCGATGAGTTAGTGTTTTACCTCTATTTCATCGACTTCGTCAGCAACTTCCTATTCGTCATTGTATGACGGCAGACGATCAAGGAAGAATTCGAAGTCTTTAGATGGACACACGACAAAACCTTTCAACCACGATATTTATATCTGGCATAGTCTTCTGACAAATCTAAGATTAACTGTTTTCGCATTAGACTAGGAAGAACTCACATTTCAAACATACAATCACATAAAAAACATACATAAACATAAAATCTAAATCGAATTCTCACATTATTATATTCAGTACTTTTCTTAAATGTGATCTACAGTAATTACCAACAATTTCATAAGATAAACAATAGTGAAAAATGATATTAAAAAAGCAAATTATAGCAATCGCAAAAATAACATGGTCATGCCGATGACGATATCAAGAAATTCAGACACTATTAACGTCAAAACAACAACGGATTCAACAAGAAAGATGAAGTAGCAAGCAAAAAGTTACAGTGGAAAGAAGAGAGTAGTTTTTACAATAGTATGATGTTGTAATAAGAGGAAAAAGTTCCAAACAGAATTTGTCGCAACAAAGAAAATTAAGGGAGGTATTGGTAGGGCGGAAAAAAATGAGAACAAAAGGATGATAGCAATGGTGTCTAATGTAACAGACTGGAGAAATATGATGAAGAACAAGTTTGTCAAGTAATAACGATGAATGAGAGATTGGTAAATGGATAGGAAAAGGCAGAACTTACACTGCAGGAGCAATTGTTCAAATTTAGAGAGATTGACACTAGAAATCTAACAGGTGAAATAAATGTAAGAAGGAGATGGAGCTGTGAAAACACTCTTTGGGCGATAGATGGCCTATGGATCTCTGTCGTTCAATTGGGAACAACAGAGATTGGAGAGAGCCTATTTAATGACTTATTATTGATTCCACATTTCCCACAATTCATTAGAACAAAAGGCTCCATCTTTCAAGAGATTATGGAGTGTAGCCACTAGACTTCATTCTACAGATACACGACCGTCAAAAGTTTTGCTGAAGACGAAATAACCGTGAAGTAGCCCACGATTTAAACATGCCAAACGCCAGATTCTTCGGCAAGTTAACAGTAGATGTTCGACACATTGAGATTTGGAGTTGAAATTATCATATTATCATGAAAGAGGTATAACAAGAGCAATGAATTCTAACTTTAATTTCTGCCTGGTTTTTATTTCACGATGGGGAATGGTGTGAAATGTAACCTTTAAAGTACTAGAAACTGAACAAAACTTGAAACTTGAATTTGTTTTCAATCCGCGATCATTGGATTGGCAAAAATTTTGCAGACTTCATCGTTTTTGTTGATTATTTTTCCAGCATTTGAGTTTTTGTACTTACTGTCGTTTAGAGCGGCTTCTTGCTGTCATTTTGATATATAACGCTTATGCACTTACTTTGAGATGGATTTGTCCTAAGAGCATAAACGATTGTTGATACTATACGAGGAGACGACGGAGACGTCTCAATTGCATTCAAAACAGCTTTCTTGCCAATTTCTCGCGGGTGGTCGGCACCTTGTTTGTGCGGTGGATCTCCATTTCCAGTCTTGAATTCATTAAAACGATTAAAAACTGCAGTTCTCCTAACTGCTTCGTCATCTCAAGCCTCGTTAATCCGGCGAGTAGTTTCAGCAGCAGCTTGGGCCAAACGATAATTGAGTAACATCAATAGTTATTGCTTTCGGGACAATTACATCTCTGAACAAATCTATAAGCGTGATATATCAAAGTAACCGCAAAAAGCTGCCCTAAACGATAGTAAAAACAGAAATTTAAATGCATGAAAAATAATCAACAATAGCGAGAAAGTCTAAAAATTTTTTGCCACACAATATTATGATCGTAGTCTCACTAAGTTTTTCACCTCACCTTTAGACCCTCGCTTTGCCTTTCTCTGAGTTATGCTCCAACCTATTGCGATGGCTCTCAGCAATCGCACGTTTACGAAGGGTTCAAATTTTTGTTTCTGACTCACCACTCTCGTGTGTATAATGTTATTATTACTTACTACACAATAACACACCTCATCCATCTGTTATAGACATTTTTGTTTACTTACTCTATGCGACTCGCCATCACACTTGGCTGTGCGGGTGCCATCACTTGCATAGTATTAATATCCTCGCATACAATCTTCATGAAGGTCTTTGACATCTCACGTGTTGCTTTGGCTGCTGCTTGAGAATTTTGTCTTCCTTATCAATGTCTTAGAACTCTGGTCGAGACAAAGAGGAGTGAAGTAGAACCTTGCTTGTCACCCTCCTTACTGATCACTGCATTACTAACTACTGCGCTACTCCGCCTTCGATGTAGAATATTATATGTTGTTATGAAAGTATGAGATAAAAATGTGGTGAGACTTACTAAATGTTACCTAAGGCGAAACTTAATTCCCATCGATGAGCTGATTCTTATTAGTGAATATGGATTCACCTAAGAAAAAGATCATCTTATTAATGTCTTATCCCAGGGATTAAACTTTCAAAAGGTGTTGTATCTCGAAGAACTTCTGCATCTCCGCATTGGGACCTTAGCAATATGATGCACTACAGTCTCTTCAACAGTCCCTGGACGCCAAAAAAACGATTAATTCCAATTTCCGTTTATAACCCTTTTGGAACCATAGACCCACGGCCTTTGCGTTTCTAAAGGGCAACCATGGACGGTCTTCTCCAGCTCCTCTGCATCTCTAACCCCTAGCGTGCTGCCTTGGAGCAGACCGTCCACAGTTGCCAGTTATAGGTGCAGAGCCCGTGGGTC
>JAHQIW010003698.1:0-26175 GCA_019055375.1 Parelaphostrongylus tenuis
TATTTTGGTAACTTCATCCTTATCTTGTGGATGGACCTAGTCTAAGATTTTTGTAGAATATTCTTATAATATTGGGAATGCAGTGGGCGAGTGGTTGTGGTGCTCGTCAGCGCGCGTGGAGCCGAATTTTATTCCAACCTTCTCTGGCGGTCAACGGTGATTGACAACGTTTTATGGAACGCCACAAATAGGCTGTTCTCTAGAATGCAGAAGGAATCGCCCAACTAGTGTTTAATGACGTTAAAAAAGGAAGACGAAGAAAACGATTCAAATGCTAATAGTACTGGGATCCGCACAGCAAAAAAAAAAAATCATTATGAAGTCGGATCGATGAAGAGTGCAGAATACCTCAATATATTTTGCCCCTTAGTTCCACGGGATTTTCCTGCTTCTACAGAATTGACAATGATTTTTGTGAGTCTTTGCAAGTATTGTGCTTTTATCAACATTGGAGGCCTTCCACATGCTTATATGGCTGTAAATGATCTACACGTGCAAATATCGTGTTTGTCTAAATGTTCAGTATTATTTAGACATACTTTTTCGTAGAAAACCCTTGACTTTGAAAATTCCTTCTTAAAATGTTACCGCCTTTTGAAACTGCTGGTCAGTTAACAGCTTTAAAAATATTCGATCTATCAAATATATCATTTGCATTCTACTGAAGGTTGAGTGAGACGCGCGAATCTCTACAAAGCATGTATTTCTTGTTGTTGTGCGTTAGTCCTCCCAGGATATACTGCTTGCCCGCAGGATGCGGAGACAAACACATTTTCTTGGGAGGACTCACGTAGTCTAATCAATAAACCCTCTTGTGAGCTGGGCATTCTATGAAATAGGAGTTAATGGCTATTGTGCATAAAGTGATCAATTTTTTCTAACAATTGTAGTCTGATATACGTTGTGTAAAGTCTTTAATGGCAAACGTAATATAAGATGCTGAAATACCTCTCTCATTTGCGGATACGAGACGCTAGGAATGCCGCGTTCTCAGTAATAAACTGGATCCTGTTGCACGTATCATGAAGAATTTCCACACGTGAGGTACGTTAAGAAGTTTGGCAAAGTCAAAAATCGATGCGAATCCGAGTATTCCTTGCCTTGCTAGTTGACACAGAGTGTGTAATTTGAAATCCATTTTTTCTACATTGGCTCACTAACTGATCGATTATGCAATTCATACTGATTAGTCCTATTAACTATCTTATAGGTTAGAGGGGCTCAAGCATTTAACAGAATCAGTGAAGGTCATTATGGCTACTTGAGCTTCCACTGTCCACTTCACTCAGAAATCTCTACTCACAATCGTGTACCTGATTACATTATCTTTTACTCTGTTTATGGCTGAGATTAGATCCATTCTGTAAATGGTATTTCTCATAGTTGTTTTTGTGCCTATATCCTAAATAGTCTCCTTCCAGCTGATGTGAGATTGATATCAGTTGCTCTTAGGGCCAACGATGAGGTTAGAAGTGCTCTGAGTCGCACATGAGGTCGATGGTTCGTTCTCACTCTTATAGCTCACGGTGCCATCCATCCCTCTAGGGTCCCTGGTATCAGACTTGTCTGGGTAAACAAGCAGCACTGACTCGGTTCAGCGGGAGGTCACCGCGAGCCAATGTAGCGACCAGATATTTATTCAAGCACTTCAGACGAAGTTAAAAATTGAAGACGAATGCATGGTGCATCTCTCAGGGATTTATCAACGTCGATGGCTTTTTTTATTGCCAGTGATGTTTCTTGTTGTTGTTATTGTTGTTGCTGCTGCTGTCGTCTCTCCATTAGGTCAGAAGATAAAATAAAGCAAGGGCGGCAGATTGCTGATGATAGTAAACCGCTCGTCCTTACGGTTTATTTCTAATTCAGTGTTTTTCTTAAACGAATCTAGAATTTGAAGCGATGGTGCTCTCGACTCCTGCGTTGAGATCACGACAATCACGTTGAAATCGTCATCACTGTGGCTTTGTGCTCTATGCACACGTGGAGGATTGTTTTGTAAAGTTTTTAGTAAGTTTGCCATGTACAACTCAAATTAGTGGCCATAAATGAGTAAATAGCTTAAAACCAGCGTTTTACTAAGCAGAGATGAAGGTTAGTGAAGACCGTTGAGCTGTCAAAGCGCAATTTTTTCAGACAGTGGAAGAAAGAACTACGTGGTTTCGATCTCTTAACTCCAGGACTTTTGTCTTCATTCATAGAGCGGTATAGAGGACGTAAGCTACGACAAACTGACTAATGGCAAGCCAAAGACTGAATGTCATCTTATGGATTAGATAGGGGAGATGAAAGTTGAGGATTGTAGAGAAGTAGTTGACTGATGAGGAAAACCCCGGTTAAGCCAGCTTTGAATTTCTAGGGAACAATACAGTTAAAACCAGTAAGAAAGTTTTTGTCTTTGTGCTCGCACATTGGATGCGCCCGTCTGCGAGGTCGAGCGGTGAGAAAGGCAATCAAATCTGGGGTTCAGTGGGACATCGCTGCCAAAGGGCAAAACGAATATGCTTTCGACACTCCATGGAGACTGCTTTTTGTTTTACACTTATAGCATTATAGCAGTCTCCTTAGACGACAATCTATACCACGTCTTGAGATTAGTGGTCACAACAAATTCGACGATTGCCCTACAAGAAACGGAAAACAAGAAGACTGACATAAGGCACACATACGATAGATCTGTCGTTAATCGTGGAGCAAAGTTTCTGCTGTCAGAGGTGTGGGCTTCAACGTAACTCATTCCTCTTCCTTAATGACTTCGTGCGAAATCCTATCACTTCGTCTGCTTAGCCTTCGAATTCAACTTCTGTGTCAAAGGAAGGCCAGTGTCACAGACTGTCACTCACAGTCTTGTACAACTAGCCTTAGAAAGTCATCCAAAACAAGAAGTCCTTTTACGAATTCCTTGTCATAAACTTTACTTTCAGATTGGAAACGCTCGGTAAAAGCAATTATAGGATAGGAAGCTTCACTTAAAAAACTGAAACGAGAACGGAGGCCGTCTTATAGGACTACTATCCCCGGCACGTCTCTTCCATGGAAATTTATTTTCTGAAAAGAGAGAAATTTGCCGATGGACATGGAAACCTTCCCATGATTTGACACATACGATGATCATGTACTTCCCAACGGAAATTTGTGCCCTTTTGAGCTCACAGTAGTACCTGCATCATGTACAAACTCTATCAAAGTATGAAGCCATCCAATATATCCGGGCTAAGAAAAAGGTTTAAAAAGTAATCGGAGTCCTATTATTATGCACATATTAGCAACAAAAACAGCAATGACTTATCATTAAAGTATTGACCACCATTGTACATGAGTTTCTGCTAACCTTACGCAAATTTGTGAGTCTGCTCGAAGTGCCATTTTGGCTCCTTTAATACGCAGAAATCTTGACATGCTCCAGCTTTATTGAGTAATCAAAATCGGTTACCATCAAAAAAGTGTTGCACTGATCGAAAGAGTCATAGTCGGATAAAGCTCATGCAGATCCTAGCGAAGCTTCTTACGATCAAAGTCAAATTGGTGCATCCTGTTATCAACGGTCCTAAGCAAGAACATGAAGCTCTTCAACCAAATTACTAGTGTTCGATGAAGGCTCAGCATACAAAACAGCTTGCAAGCAACTTCCATCCAAACAGATAGCCAATTAGAAACGTGCATGTCTTCGAAATCGAAACTGCCCTCGTCAAATTACTCAAAACCTTCCCGCAGTCAATTTTGATGCCGTGTCAGCGCCTTCACCTTCATCGACCGCTTTACGAATTGTTGAATCTTTTCTCCAATAATGGAGGACAACAGATATAAATCGTACCGTTCAATCAATATTTAGAAGCCGAAACAATGAGCTATATAATTATATGCAGAACTATACTTAAAAAACGGCACGAACATGTCAAAAATAAAATCTATAGGAAATGTTCACGAGTCCTTGCCTAATCTATAAAAAGCATAAGCACACTGCTACTCAAATTGCAGCACAAGAATGCTGCTTTTTCACCGATTCCTTGCCTTTTTCTTAGATGATGGGGTTTGACAAGTGGGCGCCATGTCGGCAAAGTAACTCACTACTGACTGCTTTGGATAATGAAGTCGCCGAAGAAGGCATACGTATTGATCAAAATTCAACAATAAACCTTTGTAACATCGTCATCTTTCTCCAAAGTACCAATGAGGAAGAGACATTACATAGTTAACTTCGTAAGGAGGTAAAAAAGTGTTACGAATAAGTAGCGCAAAGATACAGTATACGACCACTCCAAGGTGCGAAGGTGAACAAATTCGACTAGATGGTTCTCTGGTTACAGAGAATGCTCATCCTGTTTTAAATTCAATTTGCAGTAAAACAGTCTTATCAAACAACGAGGACACTGTTAGAGTTGTCGAAAATCACGCTATCCAATGGGCACTAGCAGTAAAGATAAGAACTCTACTTTGCAATAGATCATGCTTTTGTGGGCCATAATTCATTTTCTTTGCTATGGCGCTATAGAAAAAATCGTATGTCAAAAAGGATACGTTTTTGAAGTTTTTGAAGTTTAAGCTATTTGATTGCCTTTAAAGATTATCTTCTTGAAAAGGTGAACGCTTATAATGCGCGTTGGAGTGTGATGGCGGAGAATGCGTGAAGCATGATTTTCCCTGAGTGCTATGGCGCTATTAAAAAACTTTTGAAGGAAAAACAAATATACTTTAATTTTTTTACGATATTCTGGTCTTCGAATTATTACCAAAAGCTTAGTGTAAAGTTTCTGTTCCTCAAAAACTTCCCTTCAAAAAACCCTGCCAGATAGTACATAGAAATCTTAGTCTCAGGCCCAGCCCCCACGTTAACAGCCTAGCAAGCTACATGTTGTCTCATAATGCTAAAAACGGTAATAAATATGTGCCACATTCCCTTGACTATTATTCATCAGGTAAGGAAAATCCACATTATGGGTCGCTTATAGCAAATCTATTATACATCACATTTTCCCCGTAATTCAGGTTTGGACTACGTGTCAGCAGAAGACGCAGCAATCACGCTGACGAAGATGATCGAAAATTTCGTTCGTCAACTTATGCGGAAGCATGTTTAACCGAGTAACTCATGTGGTCACTGGCTAGAGGTGCCCTACGATGCACACGTGGTCGATGTGCAATCTCACGCTCATGGCTCACCAAGCCCTCTATTCTCCTTGGTCAGTAGATTGCTACCAGACTCGCCTTGAAAAAAAGCGGCACTAACTAGTTAAGGATGTTCTTTGAAAATTGACAGATGTGGTTTTTTTCTCCATTTACGCACAGAAATCAAATTACACTCACCAATGTACACGCGTGTAAGGCAAATTCAATCTAATTCCCCGCGATTGTGTTATTAAACAAAAGGTAATCGTTTTCTCCTCACTTTTAAATTATTGAACGAGAAGTGATCGTTTTCAATGTGTGTGGCAAGTTCCAATCAGTTTTATCAGATCACAGCCTTGGTATTTGTAAGAATACTCTTGAAGAACTTCTCTTAAGGGTGAACCTAACTTTTATCACCTCTAAGTAGACCCAGACCTAAGCGAAGAGAGCCAAATGTGACCACTTTGCGTTTTTCAGTATCGTAGCAAATCTTCGCTCATATTATAATATGTCAGATGCTCCTACACTAATTGCCGACAATGGAGAGATTTTATCAACACTTTCGATCAGACACTTGGTAATGTCGCTCAAAATTAATACAACTCAACAGCATATTTTAAGGCTTTCAGAGTTTATGAAGTGTTTCACATGCGTTTCGGCCTTTCAGTCTCATCAGTAGCACTGTGCCATTAGTTCAGTCAGTTCCTTGTAAGGCGATGTACCCTTAGTTATGAAAGAATTGACGTCGATTCATTCTTTCTGCTCACAGTGAAAGGACCATCGTGGATTTCTTCTAGAGTGATTGATTGTCGGTTGCCGTGTATCATATATATATATATATATATATATATATATATATATATATATATATATATATAGAGAGAGAGAGAGAGAGAGAGAGAGCGAGGAAGGGAGGAGAGTGGAAAAGGTTCTGTAGATTTTCTTTTCTGATTTTAGCATTTCTATGAGATTTTTATTATGCTGATGATTTTATTGATATTATTATTAAATTTTGTCTAGAATCTGCTTTATTCATTTGTCTATCCTCAGTTGTGCATACATCATCAATCGTAGAAACCAACGATTCGCAGTAGTTGAATTGCAAAAGACACTCGCGCATCATTACACCGCAGTTTTGTCATAAGCGGGTGTCAAAGCCGTTTTGAGCGCGTCTGTATCAGTGTGGCGAGAAAGCGATACATTTTATCCCAGTATGAACCACATGAAGTATAGTATTGAGGTAATATAATGCGAATTCGACGGTCAATTGCCTCTGCGCCAAGAGCCTGGAAACTGCTCTTGACAAGGGTTTTTTCTCTAAACGGACTCAATACGCAAGAGCTCAGTCCTGCTGTAGCGCAAATCTGACGGCAACAATATGATGAGTACTTCAGAGTTCATATACATCCTGTGAGACTTTCGAGTAATAATGTTGATTTAGACGTTTCTGCTGATGAAGACCAGCGGCTGTTTCAGGTTGCTCAAATGTCAGCGGTGATTATCACAGTGGACAGAAAAATGACTGTGACCATGGTTTTTGCTCATGCGGATTTCTGCTGGCCACCTTGGGAATTTGGAGTCCATTGTGGGGTGGATTGACTTTGACACGCGCTTGGAACGCATACGGCGGAAACATGAGCGAGCATCTGAGCATCTTGTGCAACACGACTACTGCGAAACGTTTATTTTCACGATTGATTACTTGAGTACAACTGAAAATAGACAAGTAAATAGAATATAGTCTGGACCAAACCTGAACAATGAGTTCATTAAAAATTTTGATCATGAATAAAAATTATTGTCAGTGCTAGTATTAACAAAATGAAAGTTGGCAAGAGGGAATGTTAACAATTGATACTTTCTGACAGCACGTTTTAGGACATCCATGGGTCTGTTCGTAACTGAAAGTGTTGATATATAGGGGGTGCAGAAAAAAGTTGTGATGATTTTGCATTTTGTTAATTTTAGCTGTGTATTATATTGTTTCACTAATGCCAATAAAATCCTTTCATGGAGTATTTTTTATTCAGTAATAGAGTGTAATACATGTGTTTCGGTTTTGCAGTCTCGTCAGTTGCACAGTGCCTTTCGTCTGAACCGATGCCCATGTAAAGATGATGTCCTTCCCTCCCCTCTCACACATATAAAGAATTGGACGAGAAGTTTTACTAGTCACGAGTAAGCGACTGCGAATCATTGAACAACGGATGGTCCTCTCAGATTAACACAGTGTAAGTTGATAACCGTCGATTCCTTGATATGTGAGGAAAACATTTTCCTACAAGGGATTGCTTGAAAGAAAATCACTGCGCAAGTGATCAAGCTGAAAGGCACGCGCCTTGCGCTATTTAAGTGCCACAATAGACCTCATGAAAGGCTCAAAATATTTGATCCGATTATTAAGTGTTTCCTGATTTTCAACCGCTATGACGGCGTTGAGATTTTTTATATAGCAAAAAGTTACCAAAACTTTAAGAATGATATCAGGATGCCTTTTGTACAACTTACTATACTAGACAGATTGCCAACATCAGCAAGAATGCGTAATAAACTACCGTCTTTCCTCATGGGTATGCCCTAAATATGCTTCAAAAGCATATGAGCGACAAAGTAAACCGTGATATATCAAAGTAAAAAAAATACCATAAAATCTTCCGAGACGGGAAAAAACCCTAATCAAAAAAGAAATTGCGTGCTGCTTTGCGATTCGCGTTGCGACAGCGATTTCTATGGCGAACGAAACGGATAGTTTGTGCCAGAAGAGCATTAAACATACGTGGTTATTATAACTCAAATGCTGACTGTATATGATTGGATAAAGGATGAATCCATCTTCTTTACATAAAAAGTCCTGTCACCTGCACTTTGGCTCTACCTGATATATATCACAGCTTTTTCCATTATGCGGATCGGTGTTTTTGAAATATTTAGTTTCTCGTCTTCATTAAGAAGGTCGTAGAGTAGTGGTCAAGCCCATCTCTTTGCGATTTCGAGGATAGTCAAGTCAGGATGTTCGCTATTGTTAGGTGGAGAATGTTGCATATACACCGAGAAACATGGAAAATATATAGAAGAACATGCAGCGGACAAGTGCATTAGGAGTGCCATTGCAGATAAGAATAGGTTACCGAGCGCTCAACTTCAAATTTTTGAATATTATCGTTAGTTCCAGTTCCAGGGATCTTTTGTCTGTCAAGCAAAAGACAGAGCTTTATTGGGTAGCCTTCCTGGACGAAGTGCAGTTATGGCACCTTCATTGCTACAGAAGCTATAGGGCTGGTGATAAGCGAGAAATGAGGTGATCAGTGGTATCCTGCGATGCACATGTGGCCGATGGTTTCATCCTAAGCCTATGGCTCGCCAAGCCTTTCATCCATCCGGGAGGATATTTCCATTTTTCTGACTTTTAGCACTGATAATGTGATAATTGATGATAAGCCTTCTTATCAAGTATTTAAACAAGACTACTCCATCAACAATGATTTCTAAAGTGAAACAACAATGGATTTTTCCCGCAATGTATGTGGAGAGATTAATTACATCACCATTTACTTCTGAATCACTTGATAATGGGATTTTCCCTTCAATCGATTAATGAGCGTATCTGATAAATGTTTCAGAAAAACAAAAGAGCTCGTTTGAACGCAGATGGAAACATGGCAAAGAGGAGCGAAGCTGTGAAAGTTTCAAAGAAGAGCAACCAGTTGACAAAAAACACCGCTTTTGAGAGATCAGAAATGTCGCGGTTCGTTGTTATAAAATTATTCAAAACTTCGGATTCAGCTTGTTAAGATGTAATGTCTGTGTTCTATAGCTCATCGATCAACAAACAGCAGCGGAATCTTCGTCATGCCCTTCGTATGTGAACGTAAAGTCCACTTAAGACGAACGGAAGGAGGTGCAAAGAGGTGCGGATTTATCCTACCCTGATATAGTGGGTATTCAAAGAGCAATCCAATATGTGGAATACGGCAACCAGGTGATAAATGTCATCTTACCCAACTCCAAATTGGTTTTCATGTGAGACATTCTTAACCAGATTTGACCAGTTCTAGGTGTGACAATATCTTGCTTATCGTGAGAAGCAATGGCAAACTGAGCAAGATTTCATGACCGTTTCACCCATATCACCGCTTATGCGAAGCCTATTATACGTTTATTGCGAGTACTTTGTTAAGACCACGCTCACATTTCAATAGATCCTTCCATTATTATTTGAGCCTACTTGTCACGTGGTCTGGTAAGGGCTTTTGCACAGCCCGATACACGTGTTTCGTCCTTACAGACTCGTCAGTCGGGCAGAACCCGTCGTCTTTCTATCTTTTTATAGTCAGTTCTCTCAGAAGTCCTACTCTCCCTACAAAGAGTTATCGAAGACGAACGTTTTACACTCTATGTCAAGTAAAATTTTCACCTAACACAGAGTGTTGCGTACTCGATTTCTCTTGGCTAGTTTATTTGATATATCATATCGTGCGTTTCGAGTGCTCTCGAGTGTTTCAGATTATCATGGTTTTGAGCGAGGTTTATAGTGACACTCGAGAGTAAAGACATGATTCTATTTCATTATTTGTTTAAGCTCAAAATGTGCAAAGTTCACAATTTTTATATTAGAAAGTCAACAGATGGATATCTTTGCGTTTCAACTTTAGACAACACAGCAACATGGAAAGTCGACGTCATCCAAACGGATATTGAAACGTTTCGATAACATAACTCATTTTGCCAGATACTTCTTGACTTACTCTTCAACATTTTGGCTAAAGCAGACATAAAGGATTAGAGGTAATATCACGAATATGAATATTACTGCATTGCGCATAGTTAAATATACGTATGTACTGGAGTCATTCAATGTTATCACGTTCAACATGTCTCAAATGACGCTGCAACGCAAGCCATTCGTGAGTTGTTGCTAGAAAATAAGAGACAATAAATATGTAAATCTTGCCGATTCAACAGCTCAGGACTCTTTCGAAAGGGTGTCTGAGATGTTCACTTTGGGTGGTCTGAAAGATATTACGCACAAATTTAAGGGCTGAATATTGGGCAACGATTTGCACTAATCTTTGCCATTTTGCCATTACTTTCAGATCCAGGTTTAAAGCCTCAGTTCTCAATCCTAGTTCATTAGTCTACTATCGATACAAAAATGAAATTTCTCCTATTTATTCTTCACAAATGGGGATAGACAAATGATTTAAACTGTTGAATGAACAGCCAGATTATACCAAGTTTACATGAGAGAAACCTAAGGCAAACTGACATCCATGTTTCAGCGTTGAAATACATTTCTGTGAAAAGCTACTTTATGAAATGGTATCGAAAGAAGAACAAAAATAACATAAGAGTGCACTACTTTTCTTTTTATCCCACAATCTATTGAGCAATGTTAATAAAATCAACAGCGATATTGTTGAGCAAATATCAATATTGATGTTGCTTTTCAATGTTTTCGACAAATTCTGAATTCTCATCACTGTTAAGAATAATTGGCAACCTCTTGATGACAAACACACTACCAACAGATTTTTGAAGGAGCTCAAGGTAAATTAAACGAACAAACATGCCTACCATCACAATTCTCAATACTACTTTGACCATTAAACTATCACAAAAAATTCCATATCAACGTGTCAAGGAGTCCGACACTTCCATAACAAAGTCGACCTAGAAGTAATAATTCGGAAGTGATCATGGAAGGAACCTAATAATAAAGCTGCAACACTCCCCTTAATAAGAAAATTTATTGTGTGCGATTACGACTTCGGAAAACGTCGAAAGGTTTGCCGCGATTTACAGGACAAAAAGTGATATTTAAACAATGGAATTAACTGGAAAAAAGCAGAACTTATAGCTTTTATCAATTGAAAAGAAGTTGTATTGGATTACATAGAACTCTTTGTGAGGACTTATCTTTACTAAAATGATACGTTCAGTTATTAGAGACGTCTTTTTCCAAAAAAAGGTTTCCAGTAATTTAATATGCCTCGACTTCCTTTATTATCTAAAATAACTCTCATCATTTCGCTATGGATAAGACTGATAACAAAAAATTGCCTAGTGGCAACGCATTATTCTGGTCATACTCAATTCACAGTGTTCGTGATCTTCACTACAGCAGAAGACGTCATCAGTGTTTTCTTAGATTCTTAATTTGGGTTGTAAAGTCGATAAGAGATCTCTAAATGAAGTAATCTTCTTATAGTACCCATTAATTGCACTCATAGCAGGAAAAACTCGAAAATCTCTTCAGTTAAATCACTTCCAGTGCTTGATGCAATTTTCTAAATATTGTCATCTTGCAGTGCTTTCTTCGGTAAACTTTTATAGTGCTAAGGAATCTCTCTTTGAGAATATTAGGTCGTTCCATGAGGTTTGGCACTGCAGTAATAATAAACACCAAATTTATCAATCAGAAGTAGTTGAATTGCATGATTTTGGTATCGTTCAATAACACATTCTCTTGTGAACGTTTTAGTATACAGCTTGCTAACACTTGTTTCAAGATAGAACTGCCTCGAGATTAATTTCGCTTGGCGGCGTGCAGAATTGGTAGTGCTTAGGGTGATGATAACGATTGTTGAAAGAACAGCTAAGAAGTGGGTCGAAAAGTCCAAAGTTGGAGAGAACAGTCTGGAGAACCAGCCGCATCGCGCCGTCCACAGGAAGCTCCATTAATCTTGCGCGCCGCTTTACTCACATTTCCTCCTGTGCCCTTTTCGTGCACAAGTAGCACGCGAATTTGTCTCTACAACAGTTCAATCTTAGAGCAAGTAAAAGCAAGTTGTATACCATAGTGTTTAAAAGAAACTGCGCAATTGAACCACACCAAAATTATACAATTTCAATTCATCTGGTCGCTAAATTTGGTGCTGATTGCTCTAGCGCCAAAATTTTTGGGAGACTTTATAATTTGTCTGCTAGTACAGTCACCACCGAATTTCTTCAATTCCTGATAGTGTTGATTCCACGTAATTACAGAAAAATCCGTTTGCACCACTAGCAATAGCCTTTGAAAGAACATCAATAATTTCTTGAAAAGTAAATGATGAGAGTTTGATATATCTTCGATTTATCTTCGTTTTCAAGGAGACTTGATGCGCTACATGATCGCGATAAAGCTGATGACACTCTGTTCGAGGTCCCAATTCGTATGCCAGAAGTTGACTTTACACGACAAACGGCAATCATCGCTTGAGCGACTCAGCTTACAATCTTCTAATATTGTTCCCGTCATGATAAAGACCTTTGAAACAATGCATGAGTATGCGAGTAAGAATTGAACAAATAGAACGTATATTCCAACTATTTATCAAAAGGCCAAAATCGTACTAAGACGTGATCTGGCCTGGAAAAGCATCCGGACGATTGTTCCTCATAAGGAATCGCATTTTCCTTTTCATATCTTCGTTGAGTATTGTAGCAGATGCCTCTATTAAGAGTTGATTCCGCTGCGTTTAAGGCTTTTGATACTACTGAGTTCGACGAATGATCTTCAATAATACTTCAGCATTCATTAACCTGTTCGTAAATGAATTAACATAAGGAATTATACATCAATGATAAAGATAAGTGATGTATTTAATCTGAGAAACCGGTCTTATGTTGAACAGAACTATGTTAACCGCCACAGATAGCTCTGCCTTGCTACCTGTAATCTGGGAGACAACTGAAGACGCTTTGTCAAATAAAGACCAAACAAAACTTCTTAAAGTCCTTCTCTATGACATCTTCTAGACAGTTTATATAAAAAAGAAAAAATACGGGACGGTTTTGAAACCGATGAAGATGTTTCCTCTTCAAGAATAGAGAGAAAAGCACACATTTACTACTGTATTAGATGTTGTCGAATTGAACCTTGAGAAAGTGTTGAACCCACGCCTCATCTTTTCCTTGGCCTCTGATAACCAACCACTGCCCTACTGCGACTCCTGATCTGTTATCACTCTTTCTGCAGTATAAAGTAAAGGACAAAGCTTTCGGCGTTGATCAGTCCTTGAGAGATGCGCCGTGCATTCAACTTTATATCAAGCACCGCTTGAAGTGATTGAATGCACATCGGGGTTTTACAATGACTCGCGGTGGCCTACCGATATATCAACTTAGTGCTGCAATCCTCCCAAACATGTCTGGTACCAAGTCACTGAACCAACCGGAATGAAGGAAGGTTTCATGGGCCCTGAGAGCGGTAACGAACCATCAATCGTTGATTGATCGGCCACGTGTGTAACCGAGTACCTCTAATCATTGCAGTAAACGCGCTCATCCTTCTGCAATAAAACGTACTGATTCTGCCAGCTACCAACCATCAAATGTTAGCTGGCAAGCACATATTGGCATTGAACGTAGTCAAATAAACAGCTATTGGATCGCAGAAAAATGAATGGCAGAACAGAAGCCCCAATAGATGACTAGTTGCATGGGCCCTTAGCAATGATCAGACGCGGGTTCAATTCACGCCTGAGACCCAAGGCTTTGCATATACTCAACATCTGTAGATATATGGTTAACATTATACCACCTACAAAATAAGCAGTCAAACAGAGTTCTTGTCGGTCACAAATTGAACTTTACTAAAGACTTACTAACGAACAGGTTGGAAAAGACAGATAACTAGAGCATGTCTCAATGAAAAACCGATCTCATTCGCCTGACTGAACAGGAACTTTTCATGAAGTTTTAATATTCATTAGAAAACGTATATTTGTGGCTACAGCTCCACGCCGCCGGTTTTCGAGAAGCCTTTTTATAAAGCTGTAAGATCCATGCAAAAACATCTCTCAGTTGCGCATACTTCTAGTCGGACAGAGCCCGTTCTTTAGACTAGTAAAGAATCGATAGCGTGATGTTCGCTGATTAAAACGCTGTATTTGCTCTGTGAGAATACCATTACTCTGCAATGTAACAGGGAAAACAAGTTGAATTCACATATGCTAGCAAAGGGGTCTTTGACTAAACCACATGCGGCTGGCTGGCATCGCGTTCGATGACGCGATGATGATCGATTTCCTAGCATATAAACGTGGAGAGAAGTATCGCGTCAGCAATTCACGTAGGCGCCTCACCCACAGGCACGTGAGTTGGCTAAAGACCCCTTTGCGAGAATATGTATATTCAACTTATTATACTTGTTGACTGCAGATAAACGGTCTTTCCACAAAATAAGCACGGTATTTGAGTCAGCAAATATGACGCTATCGAATGATAACTAATAGTCCAACAAAAGAGCTCTGTCCGGCGAGAAATATGCGCATCTGGAACCAAAAATCGGTCATGTGGAGCTCTATTCAAAGCTTTGGGGCTTTCAAATTATAAGTAACACTCCTACAAAAATTTCCTGTTTAGCGAATGAGATGGATTTCTCATTTTACCTCATAATCGACAAGTCAAGCACCACTCGATCATAATGTCCAAAGGACGAGAAAAACTTAAAAATAAATATTTTTCTTTTTTCCTTGCCTGTTCAGAAGACTAAGTGCAGAGTCGACATGATTATTCTTCACTAAAATTGTCCTTATTGCAAATCCAGGATGTGCATTCCAGATACTTGTGAAAGTACACGTAAGATAAATTATTTGAATTTAGAGCCCTTAAGAGCACAAGATCTTCGAAAAATCACCATAAATTAGACAGCATTAAACTGAAGGAAGTAAAATTCACCACTTTAGGTACGACATGGTTACAGCGCTAGCTCTAGCTCCGTCCTGCAGCGTAGGCAGCAAACGGTCCGTTGTGCCAAACAACTGAGCAATTTTTTTGCTGTAGTGATTACGTGTACAGAAGGCGACACCAAAATTCTGCTGTAAAACGTCGTGGTAGGGGAACAAACTAACAACTTTTTCTTTGTGTCCGGCATCAATAGCCACTCTGTACTATGGATTACTCGCCACCGCGAGCCCTGCATATCCAAATTGTCGCATTTCAAAATTTTATATAAAATAAAGGAGCTCTGCCTTAACTATTATCCATGCGATACATGCATATACATGTATATATGTATATATATATATATATATATATATATGCATATACACTTATGTATAATACTCATTTCAAAGCGCATGTGAAGCAGTGGTTAAAGGTGCGCTGCGTCGCACACAAAGTCGATAGTCCGACCTTGTGCTCATGGCTCACCAAGTCTTCCATTTTTCCGGTGCCGGTAAATTGGTACCAGACGGGCCTCAAAATTATCTGAGAGGATAAGCTGCACTGAACCGGTACAGCGAGGGCGATAACGAGTCATTGTAAAGGCCATACATAAATTTAATGACCTCAGATGAAGTTAAAAATCCAAGGCAAATGCATGGCGCATCTCTCGGGGGGCTGATCTCCGCCAACCACTCACCAGCCACCTTTATTCTTCGATAAACGATGAAGCTCTCGCTATTGATCGACCTCTGAACAACCGGCATGCATTCGACCTCGTCAAGCGTCGTTAGAGATGACTGAATGCATGTATGGAATTCACAATAAGTTGTGGCGTCCTACCGATGTGTTAAATCATGCTGCCATCCTCCTAAACAGTCTGGTACCAGTCTGCCGCCAATACCAAAGAAATTAAGGGCTTGGTAAGCCTGGGTGCAAAAACGAATCATCGACCACGTATGCGTAGCGTACTCCTCCAACAAATGCGCCATACGCTTTCTTTAATGACGAATTACGTGAAAAAAAACCCCTACTCTCTTTTACGCGATTTGCTGTGGTTGTATGAAAGTGAGCATGGGAGCGCATTACATCATGGTGATGATGTGCACCATCGACCTCATAGGAATACCTGTCCGTGGTTTTGGCACACAGATCTAGGAGGATTATAAAAAAATTAAAGCAGTTAAGCTAAAAAGTTATTCCATCAGTGCCACGTAATGACCGAAATGAGAGAGGGAGAGAGGGGGCATGGTCGAGTGGCTGTATCGCATGGCGTGGCGCGTGGCTATTCCCATCCTTGAGCACTCCCAGAAATCACAGCAAACGTTCCACGTAACGCCACAACCTGGCTATCCTTGAGATTCCAAGAGTGCGCATTCAAACCAGTATTTTACGACGTTCAAAAAGAAGGCGAAAAAACGATTTAGTGCTATAAGTATTGGGGCCCCACCCTGTAGAAGAACCACTGTGATGCGGATCAAATAAAGTACTTTGGCATTTTGGAACTCTATGAATCTGTCTTCACTGCATTTCTCTCACTAGGCAAATTCCAGTACTTCTAGAATTCAATCATTGAACGCTGTAAAATAATGAATGAGCACGCCTCGATGCAATCTCGAAAATATCTAGGCTGTGGCGCTCCTCGAGGAGCTCTTGTTCACTTTCGAAGTGTTGGATGGAGGGGTTTAGCTTTACACATGCCACGACGAGTATCACGACCACTCAGTCACGCCCCCCGTCACGCCTCCCCCTATAAAATAAACTAATAAGATCAAAAAGACTGATGTAGACACAATACGATTAAGAGAACTTCGTCTCATACCTCTAATTAACAGCGAATGCTTGGGTTAAAGTTCCGCGCCATCGTCGGACCATTTGAAGAATAGATTCCAGCAATAAAGTAGAGTTTCTGTATTGAAATCTCTTCACATGGATACCCAGTAATCTTTAGAAGATGGTCAAGAATTCAATGGGAAATTCTATTTTCCACAAATCATGGCAATCCCACCGAACCTTTGACAAGCCCTCAAAACTGTGAGAATAAGATCGCAGTGCAAAATCTTGTATTGGTGCAAATACTATAGAAAAACGGGGTGCCTCGTGGCCGAGTGGTTGTGATGCACGTTGCTGCGCACGTGGGGGCCGATCCCCACCCTCGACAGTCTCCGGCAGTCAACAACGAACGCCCTGTTGACCGCCACAGCCTGGCTATCTTCGGAATCGGAAGAAACTCGCCTAACGAGTATTCTACGACGCTCAGGAAGAGGGACGGAAAAAGCAAATCGATTGTTAGAAGTACTGAAATCCGCACAGTGAGGAAAAACCATGTGAATACGAGTCGAAATGAGTGATAAATCAAACCCAGTGATTTAGAGGAATATGAAAAACTTCTGCGTCACCAGGGACTCGAACCCGCAAGTTTTGCACTTCACCCTAAACCAGTCGGTATATTCACAACATGATAGCAGCTCTGAAAGCGGCTAAATAAAAACAAATCTTCTCTATTATTTGGTAAATTAAAGTAAAAATTAACATGACAATTACGAGAAATACAAAAACAATACTAGTTCTTCGAGAACTCTGAGCAGCAGGATAGGGGGAGGGGAGGGGTGGGGCGAAAGTAGACTTATCGTTTTCGTTGACGACTCTAAGTGTTTGATCTGTGAATGCGGTTGAGATTTATGATTAGACATAATAAAAAGTCAGACCTTACTTATTTTCGAACCGAGTAATTTTTTTGCAATACAAAAGTTCATTAGAGGCCGAAATGAGGCTTGATTGAATTCTAGATGCGACGTATAACAAGCGGGTTTAGAGCGTTAAAACACTATTCAGGCGTTCTTTGGTACAAAAGCAGCGTAGTTGTTTCGTAATCTTTTTTTCTCTTACTTTCCTTTTTTTTTTGCTCTTTTCTCTTTCTCCTCTTTTTCATTCCTTTTTCTTTTCTCTTGTTCTTCTTCTTTTCGCCTCAGTTCCTTCTTTAATTCCTTGTTTAGCCACTTAATTCCTTTCCAATGTTGTTCAATGATCTGCAAAATCTTGAACGTCGCACAGGAAAGCGGATAGTAAAAATGGTTAGCATACACCCGCAAATGGGTGAAATGCTGGTTCGAATCCCGTCCGACGTCCAAAGTATCGCACATCACCCATCAACATTGTGCATTCATATATACATTTGTATACACGTCTACATATATGTATGTGCACACATATGCACGTACATAAGCGTGCATTCCCATGCATAGATGTATATGTACACGTATATATACATGTATATGTATATATGCATACGTACATATACATATATGTACATGAGCATATACGCGTATACACGCGGATATGTAACATATCTCTAGAAGTGATTAATGAAAACAATTCAGTTAAGTGCTCTCTTATTTTTCTTATTTCCTTTCTTCTTTTCTGTAGCTCCTCACTTGATTCGTTAAAATCTTTCTTCAGTCTTTTAATTCCTTATCTTCTTGTCGTTCGGCTTCTTTTTTTTTTACTTTCTGAGATATTTAATTCCATCGTTAATTTCTTACTTCCTTATTCAGTTCCTCTCCATAGCCGTTCAGTTATTTGATTTTTCTTCGATTTTTTGCTCCTAATTTTTTTATTCCTTCAATTCCTCAACCCTTCTGGGGGCTGTGGACTCGCTGCCTCTGCATCTCTGACTGGCAACTCCGGGCGGTCTGCTCCACCTCCTCCGCGTCTCGAATTCCTGTCTAAAGTGCAAAGACTGTGGGTCCACCGTTTCCGAAAATTATAATCCTTTTCTTTTCTTAATTACTAATTTCAAAGTTCTACAGTGGATTTCCATGACTTCTTAATTCTTCACCTCTGTTTTTATGCCTAATATTCACTCCTTTAATTCCCTTATACCTCCCTCTACTCCATTTATTCATTATTTCCTCGCTCCTCAATTCCTTTCCTTTCATCCTTTAATTATCCAAATCCTTGTTTGATTTCTTATTCAATTCCTTAATTACTTTATTCCTGCCTATTTTTACTTTATTCAATTCCTTTCTTACTTTAATCTTGCACGCGGCAGGGAAAAATGGAAGAGTTGCTGGTACCCGCGCGAGTCACTCGACGATCAACGGGACGACAGGTGATACAGGTGATATATATAAAAAAAAAAATATATATGTATATATATGTGCGCGCTGACTGCGTATCATTCTCTGACATTCTCTCCAATTTTGTGCAGTATACTTAGATCTCGAGAACAAATTGTTAGAAATGGTGCATGAAAATGACAACAAAAAAGTTTGCGCCTGTAAATCATGGACAACTAATTTTTGAAAGCACCTCAAAATCTGGCAAAAATAGGTATTTCCTTATCGGCCGTAACAACTTTCTCCAAGAAGTGTTTACGTACTGGTACTTAGACTTGTAATGGAAAAAATTGGCATGCTTGTAGGAAATGATAACAGCGTACGTCGAACCACAAGTTACGTCTTCGAATGCTTTCCTTGTGAGATTTATTTGACTTTGACGATCACGGCAAATTCTTCTTGTTTTTCGTCAATATCCAAGTTTTATTTCTTGCCTACCTATAGTCATTGGAACTTCATATCCTTGTGAATCTGTGGATTAGCGAGAAAAAAAAATTCACTTAACATATCGATCTGCGGCGACTCCAAATTTATTGAATTCAGATGAGATGTATTACGTTTTCCGCATTCAGGAAACAACCTTAGAATGCTGACCAGACCTAAACAAACAACTTCTCATAACTTCTCTTGGAGGCCCTAGAATGCTACTCTCATAGTTTTAAAATCCAAATATGTGCCGCTTTTGAAATGCATTTTAACAACAAAGCTTTCCTCTAGAAATTATTATAAGATTGACGCCAACTGACCTTTCACACTGATAACCTAACGACCAGGTTTCTCATGCATACGTAAGGCAGGTATGACTGTCGAGGCAACGAAATGGGCACGGAGTCTGATGTTCTTTGTTCTGTTCACCAAATGCTCGGCGCTCCCAAATGTTCCTTCAACCAACCGCTCGCTACCCCGGCTCAACTCTGGAGCTAACTCGCTTTTCACATTGACTCGAATAATAATTATGAGACTTTTATATCACTGGGAGCAAAAGGATCTGTTTCTTACTAGATAAAACGGTCCACCTCAGAAAGAGCTTTACGATCGCCCACAAAAAATTCGTCGCAACGCCATGGTTTCCTTTTGAGGTTAAACTGAACGAAAATGAAAAGTCGCAGAAGGAAAGTAGTGATTTACCAGATCAGTGGACGCATTTCAAGAATACCCTTCCTCTGCAAACCGGGGATTGATCAAATCTCCGACATGATGTCGGATGAGCTGATAAAAGAGAAAAAATATTTGATTGGTGTATACCGTTTTTAAAAAGGTCTTACTGTTGTGCTGAAAGAGCGAAAATAAGATTCCGTTTCTCACAAAAAATGTCTCGCTTACCAAAGCGTTTTCCTTGGAAGTTTTGTAATCAATCGATTGATCAGGTCTCAAGAATACCAATAATTTGATTGATTTTCAATGCGGACCTTGTGTTACGTTGCGATACCCAGAAGAAGACTGGTTTCGGAAAACTGAAGAAGGCGCCGAGTGCGAAGCTCAGTTTCCTTTCGGTTCTTATGAAGCATAAAAGGTCGGCTTAGGAAACCAAAAACACTTCCGAAAATCTTGATTACACTGTTTACCTAACGACCAGGTTTGTCATGACAATCTACCACTTACTGACAATAAACCTCCATTCAGGGGTGGTTATTATCAAAGCTTTTCAAAAAAACTACCACACTGCCACTGGACCGCGCCGCGTGGGAGGCGAGACATTAGCGCGGTGCCTAAATAGTTGATGATGCTATATATGGGGTAGGAAAGAGGGTTGAGAGAATTCATAAAAGCACTGGATAAAGCTCTCATTATGAACATTTCTGAGGGATGCGTCATGCATTCAACTTCTTTTTCAAGTGTCGTTAGAAGTGACAGATTACTTACGTGCTTTATAACGATTCGCGGTTACCCAAAAAGTGTCAGAACAGGTTGCTACCCCTCCATACAGGAGATAGCAATTCGTCGACCCCAGGGGGGGCAGAAGGTTCAGTGAACCGCGAGTGCGAGAACGAACTATCGATCAAGCGCGCGTCGTGGGGCGCCATACACAAGCACAGATTTTTCATGAAAATAAATTTCATGTATCCAGTTTTCTCACCTTTTTATTTGCTTGGCTTTTGAATCATCGTCTTCCAAGAGTATGGCATTTTGTTCAGTGAGCTACAAAACAAAGAAAAAGTTTGTCCTGTTAGGTCTTCTCACAGGTTTTGGCACTGGAGCATTGAATATCGAATTAATTAATTAGAAGTAATCAAAATTGCTTAACATCACTATTCAAAGGAAACGCTATCAGCCTGAACTTATTTCTGCCACGCCTCAAGCAACAAATCAATACCATTTTGTGTAGAATTTCCTGGACTTTCTTTTCTACCAAATTTGTCTACACCTGTCGCATAATGGCCGCTCAGCGATGCCTTTATCTCAATTTAATGTTTTACGAGTACGAATTGGGCAGAGAGCGCCTTCGAGAATATCGACCGTGCAAAGGCTCAAGGATTTGTGTTAGGCGAACATCTTTTCTGCTCCATGCTATGTTTCGCTCCGGTAACACACAACTTTAAGAATGAGCTGCTCTTCGGATGTCCACTAGAAGTTGGTAAAGATGCCGTCATCGAAGAAATGGCCGAACTGAGCTACGCGCTGGTGGATCATTCGCCGTATAGTCTTGACTTGTCGCCGTCTTATTCTATCACATCTTTCGGTCGCTGGAGCACTTTATGAGCAAGAAGAAGTACTGACACACCAAACATTTGCGTCGAGGATTAACAACTTTCTTTGAATTCAAGAATGACGTGTTCTATTAGTTCGGTATTGATTTGTCACTTGAGAGTTCGAAGAAATGTGTTTAGGGTGATGATGCATACTTTGAATAGTGCTGTTAAGAAAAATGAATTACTTCTAGTTGATAAATTTGGTGTTTATTACTCCAGTGTCACTTATGAAAAGATCTGGTATATTATGAATTGTATCTGTATCTATATAACATTTTAACTCAATTATAGAAACTGGTAAGACGCAAAATAAAATGAAAAATCCATTGCATCGATTGTTTTGAAACCTTGCCATAAACATTCAATTCAATTTTTAAGAATGTTTAAAGCCTTCAAACATTTTCAAAGATCAAGATGAAAATCTTCAGAAAAACTTCAAAATCCGAAAAAAAGAAGACACGTGCAAGAATAAAAAATTTGCAAATGTACCTGAATTTCTATAAATGAGTTAACTTTGCATGTGTTCGAATCAATCAAATCCAAGTTCAGACCCTTGTCCATTTCACACTGAACATTGTATTTGTATTCCTTTACCAATGAAGTTGGCTAGTAGCGTTTAAAAATGAACATTCAGTTGATATGATCCAGGAAAACCAAGAATACGGTGATTGTAAAAACACGAAGTGATTTCAAAATTTTTTCTGCTTCCATTGCTTACAAAAGTGCAATGTTGCTGCAAACTATCAATCTTAAAATACTGAGTGCTTAGCAAAACCTTCAATCCCAAGCGGGAGTTGAACCCACCTCGTTCATACCAAGTGAGCGCTTGTTACATCTTTATCACAGAGGCCATCACTTCGCTCTCTCCTCGATAATAACTATCCATGGTGTTGGCAGCCATTCTTCAACGGGTTTGGTCTAGTAAGCACATTTCGATATTGACCCTTTCCACATGGAGTTCCTTTATGTTATCCAGGAGCACATGAAGAAACGACTCCTTTAGCTGGAAAAAAACTTTTATAGGAGAGTTAGTGATCATTCGAAAGCTTAAATCTCTGGATACTGCGCTACATGCTCCTTTTTCGACGCTCTAGCACTCAAAATAAAATTATGAATTATACCGGTCGCTTGCTTTTTCTGTTATTTCGCTGGAATCACAAAAAGCATATGCGCGTTTAGAGGAAATCTTGAAGTATCAGAGTCATAAGTTTTATGTGGAGTTTCTTTCGAAGCGGAGAAAACAATTCCCAATTGAATAACAAAAATCGCACTTCAAAAGTGAACCACCTCCACGCATCGATCGATTGCCGTGTTGAAACGCGAGCAGCCTCCCCCCCCTCCCCCGCTGCTCCACTCCCTCCTGCTCGTAGATTTTCTGCACAGCAAAAGGTGTCGTTTCTTCACTTGTCCCCGGATAACAGAAAAGAACCCCGGATGGCTTCGATCGTTCCGCAAACGGTGCGCGATGTTACATCACTTCATAAAGATTATTTTCTCTATTTGGGGAAAGAATCCGAGTTTTCTGTGGTATTTTGATACTCAAAGTTTGCTTGAAATTTTTTTTTACGCAAATATAACTCTTAACTAAGAGGAAAACTCAGAATCTCAAACCTATTTTCATTTTCGCATTTTCGTTCGCACTATGGAGACCGCATCAGAAATAAAATATAGCTTCGAAATCGCCGAGATTCGTGCTATTGAATAAGCCTTAGTGTGGTCTAATAAAAAGCCATCCACATACGGCAGTCGTCCAAACAAAGCATCCCGAGTGTGAAACTTAATCATTCTCTCGTTGCTTCAATGTATTAAGAAGGCTTTACTCTAGAAACTAAGAACAGTTCCAATATCCCTGGAATTTATGCTTCCCAATGATAACTACAGTTATTGGGAGAAAAGGCTCTGATCAACGAAAAAGACTTCTGGAAGGATCAAATTTAGTGAAGCCTTCAGCGACTAATGTAATGACAATAAGAGACATTCAAACGAAGAAATTGTCTGAATTAAAAAATGATCTGCCAAAGGTACTCAGAGTCAAAACTGGAAAACTGTACAGAAAACTCCTTACCGCTCCAACTCGACGAAAGGATATGGCAGAAATTTTTCATTGAAAGGAACATCGGGTAGTGTGTTCGAACACGTGACTTACATATAAAATCTGGTCCACGACAGTCCAAGATCTAATAACGTAGAGAAAAGCAAAATCCACCAAAGGCTCCATCGCCAAGTAAGGAACTTGTTGAGGAAATGGAGAAAATAAAGAAAGAAGATGATTTATTATCTTTTGTGCTTTTCATCCAATGGTTTTTGAATTGGCTGAGACACGCTCGGCACCAGCAAACCTCAAAAATTAGTGAAGGAGGGTTCATTGTTAACCAAAGCCTTAAGTCTTCACAAATGCAGTCGGATATCATAAGAAGAGAAGATCTGGAAACCAATAAAATTACAAAGAGATGGAAAAAAAGAATTTCAAAATAAAGTAATTAAGGAATTGAATAAGAAATCAAACAAGGATTTGGATAATTAAAGGATGAAAGGAAAGGAATTGAGGAGCGAGGAAATAATGAATAAATGGAGTAGAGGGAGGTATAAGGGAATTAAAGGAGTGAATATTAGGCATAAAAACAGAGGTGAAGAATTAAGAAGTCATGGAAATCCACTGTAGAACTTTGAAATTAGTAATTAAGAAAAGAAAAGGATTATAATTTTCGGAAACGGTGGACCCACAGTCTTTGCACTTTAGACAGGAATTCGAGACGCGGAGGAGGTGGAGCAGACCGCCCGGAGTTGCCAGTCAGAGATGCAGAGGCAGCGAGTCCACAGCCCCCAGAAGGGTTGAGGAATTGAAGGAATAAAAAAATTAGGAGCAAAAAATCGAAGAAAAATCAAATAACTGAACGGCTATGGAGAGGAACTGAATAAGGAAGTAAGAAATTAACGATGGAATTAAATATCTCAGAAAGTAAAAAAAAAAGAAGCCGAACGACAAGAAGATAAGGAATTAAAAGACTGAAGAAAGATTTTAACGAATCAAGTGAGGAGCTACAGAAAAGAAGAAAGGAAATAAGAAAAATAAGAGAGCACTTAACTGAATTGTTTTCATTAATCACTTCTAGAGATATGTTACATATCCGCGTGTATACGCGTATATGCTCATGTACATATATGTATATGTACGTATGCATATATACATATACATGTATATATACGTGTACATATACATCTATGCATGGGAATGCACGCTTATGTACGTGCATATGTGTGCACATACATATATGTAGACGTGTATACAAATGTATATATGAATGCACAATGTTGATGGGTGATGTGCGATACTTTGGACGTCGGACGGGATTCGAACCAGCATTTCACCCATTTGCGGGTGTATGCTAACCATTTTTACTATCCGCTTTCCTGTGCGACGTTCAAGATTTTGCAGATCATTGAACAACATTGGAAAGGAATTAAGTGGCTAAACAAGGAATTAAAGAAGGAACTGAGGCGAAAAGAAGAAGAACAAGAGAAAAGAAAAAGGAATGAAAAAGAGGAGAAAGAGAAAAGAGCAAAAAAAAAAGGAAAGTAAGAGAAAAAAAGATTACGAAACAACTACGCTGCTTTTGTACCAAAGAACGCCTGAATAGTGTTTTAACGCTCTAAACCCGCTTGTTATACGTCGCATCTAGAATTCAATCAAGCCTCATTTCGGCCTCTAATGAACTTTTGTATTGCAAAAAAATTACTCGGTTCGAAAATAAGTAAGGTCTGACTTTTTATTATGTCTAATCATAAATCTCAACCGCATTCACAGATCAAACACTTAGAGTCGTCAACGAAAACGATAAGTCTACTTTCGCCCCACCCCTCCCCTCCCCCTATCCTGCTGCTCAGAGTTCTCGAAGAACTAGTATTGTTTTTGTATTTCTCGTAATTGTCATGTTAATTTTTACTTTAATTTACCAAATAATAGAGAAGATTTGTTTTTATTTAGCCGCTTTCAGAGCTGCTATCATGTTGTGAATATACCGACTGGTTTAGGGTGAAGTGCAAAACTTGCGGGTTCGAGTCCCTGGTGACGCAGAAGTTTTTCATATTCCTCTAAATCACTGGGTTTGATTTATCACTCATTTCGACTCGTATTCACATGGTTTTTCCTCACTGTGCGGATTTCAGTACTTCTAACAATCGATTTGCTTTTTCCGTCCCTCTTCCTGAGCGTCGTAGAATACTCGTTAGGCGAGTTTCTTCCGATTCCGAAGATAGCCAGGCTGTGGCGGTCAACAGGGCGTTCGTTGTTGACTGCCGGAGACTGTCGAGGGTGGGGATCGGCCCCCACGTGCGCAGCAACGTGCATCACAACCACTCGGCCACGAGGCACCCCGTTTTTCTATAGTATTTGCACCAATACAAGATTTTGCACTGCGATCTTATTCTCACAGTTTTGAGGGCTTGTCAAAGGTTCGGTGGGATTGCCATGATTTGTGGAAAATAGAATTTCCCATTGAATTCTTGACCATCTTCTAAAGATTACTGGGTATCCATGTGAAGAGATTTCAATACAGAAACTCTACTTTATTGCTGGAATCTATTCTTCAAATGGTCCGACGATGGCGCGGAACTTT
>JAHQIW010003699.1:0-15340 GCA_019055375.1 Parelaphostrongylus tenuis
AAGAGTTGGAAGACGATCAAAGGCCGGAAAAACGTTAGCCACCTCAATTATTGTATATTCAAGCTGCGTTACTAACTGTATTGTTGCATGCTTCGCTAATATTCAATAAATAATATTAGTAACACCTCGGAACGGCTAAATAGAGGAAAATACTCAGTTGTTGGAAGAGTCAACTAGCATGACATTTGACAGATTCTTAAAGTTAAGATGGTCAAATGGCAAGCAAATCTACACGCAAATCCTTGGATTACGTATCATTTATAGAATCTCACCTCGCTTTCACTATCACGAGATGTAAGATTTTCCGTGAGAAGATATACTGCTTCAGAATGATTAAGGGCGACTCTGCTGTATAGAAAAGCCTCTAGCAGTGCTCATCGTCGTCTATTGGTCGGCTGAGAAAGGAATCTCTGTGTTATAAGGAAAATCAGAGGAAACACAGTCTCCACTGTAGTGATTACATGTGCTGACAACAATTTGGGCAAAGACTTTTCCACTCAGCATTCTTATAAAAAGAAGAGAATGCAGATTCACAAATAGTAACCGAGCAAGTGGATGACTGATTGGCAACAAATAAGTAGAAGTGATGCTGAGCGCATGTCACCTAAGCAGAGTAAACGGCTTAGAACTAATCACACCTGCATAGATGTTGAAGGATATAAAAATAAAATCGATATGATCGGAGATCTTGACAGTTAGATAGTTGTGAACTCACACAGATAACGGAAAGTAACCATGGAATTGTGAATGTCGAAGTAGAGGTTAGATTTCTGCTAGGAAGGAAAATCGAGATTTTTGCGATCATAAGATTCCAAAGTAAATAGAGCATCGCAGCAGTGATGTCTGAGGTAGGTAGTGTTGAAAATGGATGATATGAAACATGAACTACATGATATATAAGGGTTCACCAAGTCTAGGGAAGCACTACACTAAGCGAATACAGAAAGCGGCAGATTATTGTTCTACGGTGACGGCGTTTCATACAGAATCAAAGAGCGAGGAAAGGTGAAATCTCAGATAGCCTATCAATAGCGCGCATGATACTGAAGAAACTAGGACCCTCGTCAAGGACTTTTTACTAGTTATGAAAAGATTTAGAAGATATTCCGCAGTACGAAAAAACGCACCGAAACAACCTGAGTGGCATAAAGTGATTCACTCATCTGTATTTATTTTGGACGAGACGGAAGACTGTTTTAAAAGCTCACCTCCATTAAATCTTTTGACGGAAAAATCAACAAATTTTCTTACGTTTTCGTCTTCTTCCAATCTCGTGATTCGCTTCGTTTGTCCTCAGCTAAGTTTGGATTGTTCGGTGGTGCACCGGTCAAGTGAAGAATTTCACTACAAAATAACCTTATATACAGTGTGGCTTTTATTGATACTGATCTTCCGTTAATAATATAAGTATCATCTATTACCTAACGCAAAGCGCAATAATACTTCTTGTTATGAGTTAAACCATAATACAACTATCACTGATATGTAACGAGGTGAAAAATTTGTTTTTAAAACGTTATTGCGCACTCTGTTGGTGATTATGAAAACGCCTATTTCAGGATAGAAAGTCTATGGAAAGAAATCACCATCGAGGGGTATATAGGATTAAAATTTCATATGAGAGCGCCACTAAGTGTGGTTCGTCATTCAAGATGTACTCCAGCGAAGAAAACTTGTCTCGGACAAAAAAGAAGACCTATGAGACGAGGACGAATGACTATGGACAGTGACTCTAATCATTAGCTGTGAAGAAGAGGAGGACGCCGCAATCTTGTTTCAATAGAGATTACTGCCAACCTCATGTAAACGCAGTCGCTTGAAAAATTATAAACAAATGTTACTCTTTTCATTCAACCGCTTATGGGATGGTATAATGTTACAATACATACCCACTGAAGTAGAGTGATGTGCAAAACTTTCTTGTCAGGAGGGACTAGAACCCTCACCTCACTCTTTCCGGGAATGCGTGCTCTGTCCCTTACACAACTGTTGCCCATTTTGCACATCTCTCTTTCTACGCTACAGCGCACTTATCAGGCAGCCGCAAGCCATCAACGGCCTGGCCTGACGCGAAAGTTTTGCACATCAGTCTACATTAGTGGGTATGTATTTGTAACGTCACACCACCGCCATAAGCGGTTGAATAAAAAAATATCATTTGACCTATAGTACCCAATATCTGTCAGCGTGACTGGGTTTAATATCGAGACCGACTACCCGGGCGAGGATGTTGACGGCTGACGGCTGACAGATAGGTGCGCTGTAGCGTAGAAAGAGCGATGTGCAAAATGGGCGTCAGTAGCGTAACGGAGAGAGCATGCATTCCCGAAAAGAGTGAGGTGCGGGTTCTAGTCCCGTCTCACGCGAAAGTTTTGCACATCACTCTGCATCATTAGGTATGTATTTGTAACATCATACCTATATAAGCTATAAGCGGTTAAATAAAAAAAAAGAATATTCAAATAATGCTTTGAGACAAAAAAGATGCAATTTGAAAAGAAAACCTACTGATATACGACTGAGCGAAAGATATTCGGAGTTGGCGATTTGTTGTAAGGTCGTTGAACTCAACCACACCTCGCCTTTCAAAAGCGGCGCTTTGAAACTGACGCAATATTACACCATATATTTGCAATATTACGTAATGTGATTGTAATTAGTTTATATTTTGCAAATGCTTCTTCGTTCTCTCAGATACTCTCTTTCTAGCACGATTGATGAATTCTAACGGCTCAAATATTTCAGTAAATATCAGCTCTTCGATGAAGGAATGAATAATCAACAGTGTTCAAGCAACGAGAGAAGATTACGCTCTGTATCTGGAGTATTTAGTCAATTGTTTGGTCATTACAGCGAAATTCTTGGCTTTGTATTGTAAAAATTCATTCTAAGCAGGCTTTGTCTCTACAAAGAGATTGAATTTACTAAACAACTCCCATCAACGTATTCTTGTGATAATTTATCCTACAAAGTTCCACTTTTCGATACGAAAGGTGCATACTTGAGAGAAAAATGCCAAAAACACCTGAATTAATGCCACGTTTAGTGACGAGAGGTGTTTTAACAAATAATATTCAAATAGCATTAAATTAATGACTATGAATATTGATATCCATCGAAGTGCAACAGATTCTCGTCTTTTTGAGATCCCAACGTTCGAATTACACTTATTGCTTAATCAAAAGTTGTTGAAAGTTACTGATTAAGTGGTAGCGCACTGTGTGCAGCATGATTTTTGACAAACTATTCACTGCCCTGTTATGTTCAGTCATTTTGATGCTTCTGAGATATTTCATTCAGTAAGATCGTATTGACACTGTGATTTGTGTCGTAATATTCGATTTGAGAAGTACGAAAGATAATATAATTGATTATTTGTATGTATAAACGAAAATGAACCTCTGAGGATTAATTGAAGGTATTTTTTTTGGTTGGCGGCGACAAATGAAAAATTGGTCTCATCCGTTGAGCAGGAGCTTCCATTAACGTACTAGCCATTATTTGAGTGCATAAATTTCTGGCTATAGCTCCACGTAACCGGTATTGCAAGAGACCTTTCTATAGTGCTGTAAAGTTCAAAATAAGGCTATGTTTCGAACAGAGCTCCTTGTTTGGACTGCCCACAATTACCCAGTAGCGTAATGTTTGCTAACTGCAACGTTGTGCTTATATTCTAGAAAGGCTGTCATTCTGCAATGTCAAATGGGCTAAGATGGCAGTCAATTTTGGACCGACAAAAAGGCAATCTTTGCTATTTAGTTAGGAACTGTTGGCGTGTAAATCCAGGTAAAACGTATTACTCTACCACTAAAAAACTTTGAACATTTTTACTCTGCCATGAATGCGGGCAAACGAATAATCGTTATAATCACATTGATGGATTCGAATCATTCCTAACTACCAGGAAATTCTATGTTCAGGAAACGAGATTGGCTTTCATTTGCCGCCGTCTAACGGAAAAGTGCCAAAATGAATAATAGGTGTGAGTGAGATTTCGATAATGTAAGTAAGACTGCATAAAATTGCTCAATATAGTTCGAATTTAGACTTTTCTTAAGTATCTAATTATCTCCTACAAAAATAAGACGTTTTAGAAGAAGCATTGGATTTGCTTCCAGATTGCAATTTTGAGCAATGTTCATAGTTGGGTATAGAGAATTCATAAAAGTTATCGCCTACCAGACAGTAAAACAACGTCCTCTTCTGCAACTCTTGGAAGGTTTCAACTCTCGAAGCCTACAAACAGTAGAAAGTTGCTCCGATTTATCGGTAAAGTGGCCTGGCATTGCAATGTGTAGTATCATTATTGGCAGATAACTCGTTATTTTGTATATTTCAACCGAACTCTACTTATTGTCTCATCTAAAGTATTCAACCAAAAGTCCTTTATTGGCAATAGAAATCTATGTCCCATTACAAGACTGCCAGATTCTCATTTGAACGCTTTGCCCTCGCAGGCGCTATTCCGCTGCTCGCCGCGCAGGACTTTGATGCAGTTCTTAACGGGTATATCGGTGTCTGATAAATGGCTCCGTGTAAACAGTCGGAAGTCATAAAATGGTAAAACCTTTTTAAGGCAAGTATTCTATTGCGCTAATTGACTTAAATTTTGCTCTAGTACACGTAGTTGACACTTTCGAACACCTTTGGCATAGGTACAATAGGTATGAATGCTCGATTCAGCAGGTAACCTTAATTAGAACCGGTGAACATGATCTATTCAGCAAATGATCACCCATGAGTAGATGTGCCATCTACATTTTAAAAATAGAATTGTGAGTGTTTTTGTGTTTGTGTGTACTCGTTATTTTTTATTGATTTCACTAATTTTTAATCGACACGAACTTTTCAGTTGAATTATCTCCGGTAGATGAAGGGAAAGTGAATGCTTCCGCTCCGCATTTTATCTTCTGGTCGTGCGTCCTCACTACGCTTGGAACTATTTAGCAACTTTTATTACGACCATTGTCGTCTAGCATATCTTAAGAGCAGCTATGGAAGGTTGAAAATGAAGCGATTTTCGATCAACAATGCTTTTACATCAGATTTGCTCCCAACCGCGACTTCCCAGAGAAGTCGGCAAATGATTTTAAGTAGATGAATCAGGTCCAAACTTTGGATTTTTCCTCTCATCTGCGAGATGCCAAGTACTGTGTGTTTGATAACGCCAATGAACTTTCATTCAACTTACGTAGAGGGTCGGTTTTTGATGCCTGCGATAGAGTACTTGAATCGAAATGTAGGGCCAGAACTGGATGTTCCTCTTTCTCTCTCCTACATCCTGATGCTTCTAAGGACTCTCCGGACCACTAACTTTCTCTTGCTCAACTTTGGTGATGAATCGTACATCATATTGACTTTCTAACTTGGATAGACCTACTGGAGCACTCGGAGAAATTCATTCTGTTGAGCGTGAATGGGACATTCAAAAACACTCCATTCTTTATAAAGACTCAGTTCAAAGTTCACTTAGAAACCAATCTTTTCACAAGCGTTTGTCAGAATTGCGCAGCATCCGTTGTGCCAACACGATGATTGTTGTAATAAACCAATAAAATCAGCGAAGCAAAGATAGCTCAAAGTAAAGGTATCGGAAGCTGTTTGCATGACATTTCGACTGAATTAAGTAACTGTAACGAGATTGCTTTGCCTAAGCTAACCTCTGTTTTTGGCGTCAGTAACTGATTTACCATGAAATGGTGATATTTTGACTAAGAGACCTTTGAAATAACTTACTAGGAAACTTTATTTAGTGGGTTAGTGATGTCCTGGCTGTCCAGATAGGTGACTGCTTCTGTTGAAACTGAATCAAAAGCCTTTTCCCAGTAGAAAAAGTAAGACATTGCGGTTTTTTTCACTTTCGCAAAGTTTCTAATAAGTCTTGTTCGAAGGAAATCATCAGTTGGCCAGTACATGGTGAGAATACGCGAAGTGAAATCATCAGAATGGAGCATATCTCCATAATATGTAGTTTTGTGGAGAGAAATTGTCGGACTTCTGCGAAAGGACTCGAAAAGGGGATTTATCGCTTTACGACCTGTAGATTTTAGTAACGATTATTTGATCAATAGGTTTCAATATGAATTAAACAATGGTAGTTTAAAATTGAGAGGCTGAATTGTCCTCGATTATGTACGAGTATGTATTTCTAAATGTCGGTGGATTTTATCACAAATTCTTTGATGCAGGATTGCAGAATCACTTCCGCTTGTCAACTGAATAAAACAATAACTGTTTCTTTAAAATGAAGACTATCATTATCCACGATTATCTGTCAACGATCTACAAGCTTGCGGATCTTCTCAAATCACCACTATTTGGGCTTTGGAGTCAAGAAACTCCTAACATAGCTTTTTTTATGGTCCAAGTGCCTCTAGTCAAGCGTTCACGTTAGGAAATGTTCCATTTAGCGGAAGTGAGACCATAGTCGGACGGCGCAGCATCTGGACTGTAGGCTGGGTGCGGCATGACCTCGACTCCTACCAAAACATCACACTTTTTTTTAAGTTTTCTCTGCGGTGTGAGTTTGGAATCTTTTTGCTGGAACAGTTCGTGTTTTCAACAAATCTGTGTCGACTACTTTTTCTTCGACTTTGTTCAGCTGCTTGCAGTAGATTTTGATATTGCTGGCGGGGCCATTCGGAATAAGTTTGAAATACAAGGCAGCTTCAAAACTCCAGCAAACACAGATCATAACCGTTTAACCAAACAGATCCCGACGTACAACTGATGGCGCAGCTTGGTCTTTTGAACCGAACGTGTGCTACGATCATTACTAACCAGGTAGACGCATTTCTCATCCGACTTCTCATTGCTGAGATATTCTTACTAATTTACAACAACCGTTACTGTGTGAAGCAAGCACAAAATTTGGATTTTTTTCGGTTGTTAAAGAAATATCCCTTAGAATAGTGTTTTGGTTTCGAGAAAAGGTAAGGCGGTGAGGCTACAATAAATTCCATGACAACTTCCTGTTATCTCACTGTTAAACAAAAAAAAAAAGATTTCTTATTCACACTTAAATGAAAATCGATCTGCAAATTCTAAAAGCCACAATTATCAAATCAAAGATCAAGCTTGGAAAGAGCCATTTTCCTCCAAATTTCTTTGTACCGTATATGTCTTTGTAAAATAATCTTCTGACCTTAGACTTCACTCGGATACTAGTCTCTAACATGAATATGATTGAATGCACATCTGCAAGGCTCATGTTATTACAGTTGTAGTGGTAAATGAGACTTTCTGTTAAGATAGAAGCTATAGAGAACCAGTTTACTCATACTTTTCTTTCATACGGTTTACACATTCATATGGTTTCAGCGCAATTTAGCTAATGATACGTAATATCGGTGATTTGCGTTCTCTCGAAGTGAAGTGATTCATTGATAACATCATGTGAGTTTGGCGAGAGAAAGAAGTTCAAATGTGAATTCTTATCTTAACTAAGTGCTTTAGTAGAGAGTCAAGTACAAAATTCTGTGATTTATCCAAAAATAATTTTGCCTTTGAGCGACTGACGCATAGAGACAGGACCATGTGCATCAATCACTATAAAATATAAATTCTGCAGGGTATAAATACAGTATATTTTTAATTGCAAAAAATCTTCTGTATAGAATTATTTTACGTATACTTCATAATGAGAGTCTCGCTGCACTTTGAATCCATTTAATTTAGCATCCATATGTTGAACCTTACTAGAGTTTGCAAAGAATAAAAACTTGTGAAGCCTTCCTACATATAAAGACTTTTGCAACCATTAGGTGTTTGCTCGAGTCACAGATTCCACTCTCAGCTTAAGAAGTTCTTTCTTGGCTTGCTGCCAATAGATGTCCACAACCTCTGCCCACATGAATGCTCATACCTCCGCTACGAATCATCTGCGCATAATTTATTTGCTAGCTAGTTCCTCACTGATGCTTTGATTACATTCAAAATCGTACTGCTGTCTTTTGTCAGCGTTTGTACACATAAAGCAGTATATCATGATTCTCCTCTCTTCAGGACAAAGTTTAAGCCGGTGCAAAATCATAATACACTTCAAACATTCCGAAAATCATTACATTTTGATTTATTGGGCAAGAATAAGTTATTAATGGTGTAAAGATTTAGAATTGAAGGAATAATTAATGTCATTGAAATTTTCACAATGACAAGATCCACCAATGATTTTCGGAAGTTGATCCAAGTCAAGGTTCAACGAAACTTTAATCTGCTGTCACGCCGAGATCAAGGTAAAATTGATTTCAGAAAAGCTTAATTCATTTTTGGATCGATATATTACTTTCTTACCGAACATTCTCAAAGCACCAGACCGTAACAGGAATTAACCCTTGCAGGACCAAATTTTGTCACTGGAAAATGGTTTTCCCGTGCATTTCCAGTAAAGCGATAGCTTAGATCTCAGCAATCTGATTACTTTATCTAGTTTTCGGAAAAGCCTTCTTAGTGCTGCGTTCAAACGCTCTCATATTGCTTCTCCGCTCAGCAAAACCCTGTGGATCTCTCACTAAATGTTTAGCAACCATTTAGTAACGTAGATCTCGGTGGTTCAAAACCAGAGTTTGTTAGATGAACGTCATTATAGGACAACTACAAGAGCGAAGGAATATTGCGTTCTCTCTCGCAGTTTTCTTGATTAAATGTGTCAACAAAAGTATATGATTGCTCAGAAAAAATCGTGTGTAATGGTTATCCAATAAAGCTGAGAGATTTTCTAGAGCGAAAAAAATTACCAAATATGTAACGAAAATGACTCTCTATCACATCGCACTACCGCGTTCAAAAAGGAGCGATTTTTGTAAATTATTAGAAGATTTTCTTTCATTTTTAAAGAATTTACTAGTTCTATGCTATCAAAGAAACGACTTTGTTCTATCACTTTGTAGGTAACACGTATCTCTTCTCATTTATACTATCAAATAAGCTCGCTATGTAGCTGAAGTAATGGGTCAACCACTTCATACACGAGGATAATCTATCTTTCGCTCTAATAGCACCTATTATGACCTTCTAAACCTTGAACAAAATTTCAAAATTGACAAAGTTTAAGCTATTTAGTAATCAATGAGTTTTCATTGGAAATGTGGCGGAAAGCCAATCACAGGTCCTAGCGAAGCAAAAAATGCATGCCGACTGTGAAACGTAATTTTCTCCTTGACGTTGCTGCAGTGCTACAAAAGATCTTTTTAGGAATTAAAATCTACTCTAGAATTCTTGCGTCTCAAGCTATCAAAAAACCGTCAAGCTCTGGTGAGAAAATTATGTGTGGTGGAAAAGTTAAGCAAACACGAATGCAGGAAGCATTTTACATTCCGAACCCAAAACGTAATTTTCTCTTCGTTTCTACTCCACACCAAGAGAGCTTTTTCAGAAACCGAGCCCAGTATTAGAATCCTGACTTTTTCACCTATCGAACGACTGCTGAAAGTTAAGCGAGAAATTTGTAACCAAAGAGAAAACCGTGTTTAGGTCAGCATACTATTTTCGCTACGCATGGTCTCAACAAGTCAATCAACCTTTCGCCTGTCTAGAGGACGTACAAGTAAACCTCGTGAAAAAATTCTCCAGCCCTTTATAAGTTTCTTGTGGTTCCAATTCAGTAGAAAGAAAGCAGAAGTATGCCGTTGGTGAAAAATGGCGAGATCCACGTAAAGTCAGCGACTACAGCCAATAAACCGTGTTTCAAGTTGTTCACAAGCTTTTCACTCAAATCATCGTTGACGAGATTTACAGAATTTTGAAAGAAACATGATAGCCACTGTGAGTGTATGTAGAGCATGCAGAGTTTTGAAGAAGATCCAACATAATGATTCACACACCTGCTATGGCGAAGAAGCTGGTTGAATATAGTGAATGTTAAGAGATTCTTTTACTGAACTTCTAAAAGCTTAAAGAGCTCTATAGTTCAATAAGGAAAAAAAGTGGCCATGGGATCAGTCAATCTGGTCGTCTACGTATACAAAGTTATTTAGTAATATATTAGCTTCACAATAAGAATATAAGTATCGTATAATGACGTTATCATTGCTTAAATAATGCTCTTGAGAAGCTGTCATCAAGTCGTGAAATTAACAATGTTGTTTGAGAACATGCTAAGAAAAGTTAGATGGAATAATATGAGGGTGGAGCTGAACGAAAACCACATCACGTTCGGCTTTGTTGACAGCATCTGAGGCTGAATGCCAAAGACATCGACAGCGCAGAAAATTAAGTGATCTGCAATCAAAGCTGAAAAATTTTTGTATGAGGTAAATTTGCTCATTATTTATTTACACTATGTAACCCAGACACTCTTTGCCACACCATGGTGGGATACTTGCTCTAAAATAGTAGCATAGTGAACGGACTAATTTCAAAGCAAACAATGAAGATCGGGTGACTTGAAAAGCTTATGAAGACGTAGCCAACACAATGAGATAAGAGAAAAGTGGATTCGTGTCCACAGTTTCGGCTGTGATTGTTCTTGCGCTTAAGCGTTCTTTAGAACTCCAAAACTGCGTAAGTAGAATAATGACACACCGTTCAGCATTATCGGAAGCGTTATCTGAAAAAGATTGCTTGAGTATATCTCATCATTACAACTGGGAGACGGTGTTCTACCTTCTGAGCCTCGTCAAACATCAAATTAGAATTACTGCCATTTGGTCCATACTGAGAATAGAGTATTCCGAACGCTTCAATCAGCGAACAGTCAATAATCGGTCAACGAAATGCGAAACATTCAGTAGAATATTACAGACCCATTTATGAACCTATCTACGATAAGTTGAAGGAAAAATGCCTTGAAACCATGTTTCAAAAATCTTGAGCCATTCTTGCATCGAAGAAAGCAAAGCGGACTTTTACTTTCGTCTACTTCAATTCAGTGCAATGACTCATGTGAAAGGTGCACCTACATTTTATTAATGTTTCACAGAGCCTTAGAATAGAAAAAGATAATCTCGAGCAAGAGAAGAGGTGACGACGATCTTTCACCTGTAAAACCTATCTTCTTTCAAAAGAATCAACGATACTACCTTTATAAGAAGCCGTTTAAGTGCTGCGACTAGAATAATAATGTGTGAAGCAAGAGAATCATATCATGCTTGCAATAATTTGTAGATCTTGATAATTTTTGTGACATGTAGCGAAGTTTTTCAAGCCGAAAACTTGTGCTAAGGTTATCTTTGGAAATGCTTTTGAAGGCAGCAAAGATAAGAACTTTTGAAGGACATTTCTCTAAAAGAATGAGATCCAAACTGAAATTCCTAAATTTTGCTTTAGAAGCAAGGCAAAAAAAGACACATTGAGAACTCCATCGCATCGCATTACGAAATCCCGCTTGATCATCAGATTTCCTGTTCAAATTCAAGCTTTGATCCGAAAAATGAAAAAAGACAGTTTACCTGTCCGCAAAAAAATGCAGTTTTATCATCAAAAAAAATTTGCATGATTTTTTGCTAAAGATCTGCATGTTTGCCAAAATTTGTTTCATTTTCCAACATTTGTTTGCTAGCTATTTTGTTTTCATGGGAGAATGCAGTGTGAAAAAAGACAAGAATGCTGTGAAACGGACAAAACTTGGAATATGAGATTTGTGTGCTACACCATTGGAAGCCTCACTCTACCTTCTTCCTAGTCATGTTTTGATTTTATTTTAATTGACGTATTCATTATCAGCTTGGGATAGGTTGTTTTGAAGCTGACATCGGCCAAAGCTTTTGCTATTTGATAATGTACTCCATACAGGCACATATGTTTAGAAAGATACTGCAAAGACTCTTTGCAATGTCGCTTGATATCTTTTCGCATGAATGCCACGTTTCTCGAACTGGTTAGTGTACACCCTCAACAACAAAAGACATATGAAATTTTTGTCTTGTGCCAGTTTTGCTAAAACTGCTGTTATATTTGACTTTTATTAAGCAGAAAAAAAAGTTTAAATTGTGGAGTTTATCTTTCTTAATTTTCTTATTGATCCGTCTTCACATGCTTTTTTATTGTTTTGATCCCAGTGCTTCTGACATTCAACTCGTTTTTTTTTCTTCTTCTTGATCGTTATAGAATACTGATTGGGCGCGTCTCCCTACAATCCTGAGGAAACTTGCCTGTGGCACTTCATCGGACGTTCGTGTTGACAACCGAAAAGTTTTGGGTGACGCTGTTCAGCCCGCGCTTGCCACGACGAGCATCACAACCACTCGGACACGGTGCTCCCTCCCTCCCATGGACTACATTTCTTTGTAAATATCAGATTATAGAAAAGCATTATTGTAAATCGGCTGAGTGATTGAGTGGAATTTTCGGCGATTGCAGTTGCAAATATAGAATTTCAAATCAAACCGTTTCATTGGGTAATACTCATTTCCTCACGGTCAAGAATGTCTATTCGCCACTTGCCAGGGTTTTTTTAACATGGCTAATACCTGCTAAATATCTCAGGCTAAAAAGTTTCATGTTTTTAAGTGATTATGCACAGATAAGTGAAAGACGGTTTTTTTTTGATAACCTGATGCTAAGAAGGAGACCAAATTTTGCAAGCGTAATCCAAAACAAGACTTCATTTGTTCAACCTTTACTTTTTAAAAAGGAGCGTTTTCCCATTAGCAGTTGCCCTATAGGACACAATGAACAACCCTAGAGATGGTGGTTGCTTGCTGTAGAAAATACAGGACGTTTATCTGGAATCGCGGTCGGAAGCTGGCGTTGGTGAATCTGTCCTGCAAACAGAACACACTTCAAAGTCATTGTGACGTAGTCAGAGAGAGCAAGAGAGAGGGTAAAAATTCGTCAAGTACAAACAAACAGAAGTGATGACTAGCAGCATCCGCTAACCAGTGTCGGCGGCGACTTCTCCTTAGCAGGTTTTATGAAGTTTATGCCTCATTGTTGTCAGGTTCGTCCTCACGTATTTCATCACTTTCCACAAGCTTTTTTGGTCTTCCACACAAACCAGTTTTCCCGACGCTGCAGCAGCGGATAGCGCGTGTTGTTGCGCCATGGAAGCATCAACATTGCATTCGACCAATACTATTTTCGCAGGGTGTAGTTTGTAGACTGCCCACCATTAAGTGATCGTCGTATTAGTTTGTGGTGAGTTCGTATTTAGTTTCGATATTTCTTAGCGATACTGAGTCATGCTGAAAGGTAATGTTTCTGCTAATTAGTACGCAATTTTGCCTATTAATACCTCTATAGTTATAGATTTGTTGGAATAAGCTGAACCTTTAGGAAATAGAAAATTCTTTTACACTAATTACATGACGATCATGGCTACAACGTCTTTAGTAGACAGCCTGTGACAGATGGTCAAATTTCGCTTTGAAAAGGCGTCAGTAAAACTGAAGTAAGAGTGATTATAATGCATCACATGAACCATTTTGTACCGTGCATGTAATTATAATAATGCCTTAGAACATCGACTTTCACGCCTTCCTAAATGTTAGCGACCAATATAACTTTGTTTTATCGCTGTTCATAAGGGTGGTAGCATGATGTTAGGGATAAGCAGTTCAAATTTCATACTTTTCATTGACGCTGAAAGACATCGTGTTATTTTAGGTGGTTAGACACTATTCCACACTTACCTATGGTCCATTACGTTTTTTGATACCTATCACCCGATTTTCACCTACGTCACCAACTCCCATAACAGAAGAAGATCACTCTAATTCTTAATAAATTATCTGAACGACCGATGAGAGAAGATTATTTGCGTAACATCACTTTCAGATTCAGCTTGGAGCAAAAACTTATTACACAGAATTTATAACGGGAGGTTGCCAATATCTTGCTAGATTCACTACTCTTGACTGAAGCATCCGTCTCAGGAATAAGTTGGGATAGAAGGAAGAAGTAGGTAAAGAAGTAAAAAAGTGCACCATACCAAGCAGACATATATTGTACCGAATCAAAAGGCAATGCTGCATATGACTTGCAGATAGAGGATGCATCCACACCAGAGTAAAATTACCGTGGAAGGATTTAAACCATTTTCTAATATGTTTCAGATTTTCAGTCAACGCTAAACGAATTTGTTATAATGTTATTGACTCAGATTCTTATAGAACCGAGAGGAACAAGTTGTTTTCAGAAAGACCAAGAATGACACATGAAAAGAAATTTTGTAGAAAAAAATCGAAGAAAGGACAGTCCAAAGAGACCTTGATAGAAATCGTAAAGCAAAAAATATTGCTATACTAGCAAATGTGCCGAATGAAGATGATGCTCATCACCTCTCACAATTTAATTTAGCTGATGATGGAAAAATTCCTTTCTAATGTCTATACCTTTTTTCACATCACTATCCTAACACTAACGCTCATCAGAGCTTTCCACTGAGGTAAGAGTTATAATCAAAACCATAAAGGAAAGCATAGCTTCAGAAGTCAAACAACAGCAGGAATAAAAATCATAGCTATGATAGATGCACTTCTTGCAGCTGTTACATACCTTTGGTTAGAAGCAAAAAATTCACACCTGTAGAAGAATATTTGCATGATTAGTATATGCTACTAGTGCGACTGAGTGAGCCTTCTCGCGTATCATCTCATTTACTCGCTGGGTTACTTCCGAACGGTTTTTATGAGAGTTACCTTTAGCCAGATAAGCGGATTAGCATTAAAAACGCTTGAAGTGCACAGTACCATAACACAAAGCGTTTTTGCATGGAATACTTCGAACAGTACCGTAGGCTGTAGAAATACTTTGTAGTACCATTTAAAATCTATGATAACTATCGCAGAATATGATCACAAGAATGCTATTTGTGAGCGAAGTTTAGAAATCGATGTGGCTTCAAACCTGCGACTGCACTTTTTGGTGCAAGCTAAGTCCTTCAGTACACTAACATTGCCATAGGTGTACCTTTCTCTCAACCTGTGACAAGTCGTTGGATACTTAGCAGCCATCAGTCTATAATCTAGGATGCACAAATAGGCGTAAATCACAGTGAAAGTAATGCGAAAAGTCCAGTTAAAATCTTGTGCGCTAAAAAATGTTTGGACAACATAAACTCCAGTTGAAATAGTGTGAACTATAAAAATGCACTCCATAGATTGAAATGAAAGTAATCCATAAGAGCTCCAAGATGTAGGATTCCATCCATTTCCATTTAGAACTTCAGCCGATTCCTACTGCAACTATAGCATGGAAAAACAGCTTCGCAAATTTACGAACCCTATCGGGAAATGTGCCGAAAATGCCAAAGATGTTGGCCACATCATTGTGACGAATAGTGAGGTAGTTCAAATGGGGAGAGTAAAACACGGCTCATAAAAACGGCTATTTCATTTCTGAGACGGTTCGATTTTCGAATATTCCTTCGATGCACTTGTTGTTCGTCAACTAGTTGCTAATG
>JAHQIW010003700.1:0-95389 GCA_019055375.1 Parelaphostrongylus tenuis
TTTCAAACCTTATGATTCTGAAAATAATTCCAACATAAAAAGAATGTTTTTAGCCTAAACGAGGTTGGTACGCCAAGGCCATACACCGGTGTTTCGGAGGTTCGTCCTCCTCGTCAGTGACCCCCGCCCCACATTAAGCCCTGCATTGTAGCAAGAAAGGAGGCGTATGTGGTAAATGGTGGTTTTAGAAAAATCAATCTTTTTTCTGCTATCGACTGCTTTTTTACAGACCCGCTCAAAATGATTTAATCTGAAAAGGATATGACATACTTTGAGCCATAGGTCTAGTGCTATATAGGCGCCTATTTCGTCCTATTGGGACTCATCAGTAGCACCCTCCCTCGGTTCCGTCGATCCCTTGAGGTGAAATAATCCTTTAAAGGAACCGACGCCGAGTAAAATCAAGCACCCAAAGTAGGATGATGGTATTACCTGACTTTGTGGTGACCGGCAATCGAGCTTACGGCTTTTAAAATGAACTATACTTCTGCTATCGACTGCTTTTTTACAGACCCGCTCAAAATGATTTAATCTGAAAAGGATATGACATACTTTGAGCCATAGGTCTAGTGCTATATAGGCGCCTATTTCGTCCTATTGGGACTCATCAGTAGCACCCTCCCTCGGTTCCGTCGATCCCTTGAGGTGAAATAATCCTCTAAAGGAACCGACGCCGAGTAAAATCAAGCACCCAAAGTAGGATGATGGTATTACCTGACTTTGTGGTGATCGGCAGTCGAGCTTACGGCTTTTAAAATGAACTATACTAAAAAGGGTCTGCAAAAAGCAGTCGATAGCAGAAGTATAGTTCATTTTAAAAGCCGTAAGCTCGATTGCCGGTCACCACAAAGTCAGGTAATACCATCATCCTACTTTGGGTGCTTAATTTTACTCGGCGTCGGTTCCTTTAGAGGATTATTTCACCTCAAAGGATCGACGGAACCGAGGGAGGGTGCTACTGATGAGTCCCAATAGGACGAAATAGGCGCCTATATAGCACTAGACCTTTGGCTCAAAGTATGTCATATCCTTTTCAGAATAAATCAATCTTTTTTATTTAGTGCTTCTTATAACGTATACATTCGAGCATCTCATAATGTTTTATGTGAGGACAGATGGCCAAAAAGCCGCAGTAGTCTAACGTGTACAGGTTCGTGTTCTCACTACACAATCCGTCGTTCGGTAGCCAATTGATTGTTACTTTCCTTTCTTGGATTTCCAGGAGCGATGGATATCGCTGTGGCACTTTCGAAGTTGCCTATAACGAATCACTACACGGAGTCTTTCATCGTCGACACGCATTTGATATCGGTGAGATTCCGATTTTTCCTCGATATCTGATCCAAGTGGGTTAGGGCTTGAGTGTTTTGTTTGCAGTGGAGTTGTTTTTTTTTCAGGAAAACCTTATGGCATTTAGTGTACAAGGGCTATTTGAAGATGGAACGTTCGCGAAGTCTGGTGATGTGCCGATATTGAATTTCTTCACAAGATCTTTCATTGTTTCTCCTCGAGGAAATGAGTAAGTAGCTTTTAGACGGCTTTATTGTATCATGAGACTTCTGTGATCAACATTGCTCACAGTTCTCTGGATGATTTGAAAAACAGCCTACATGATTGTTCTTTTCAGATCCATAGCAGTAATCTCTGATATGTTATATGTAAGTGGAGTGACTCCGGCTCGAATAGCTCGATACAAACTAATGTTAAACAAGGTCGGGTTTGATTTCGTTCCTCGTGAAAGTAACGAGATGGTGAAGCAGATAGCGTTGTGTGATCTTTTTATTTCCGTTGGGAAATATGCTTATGTTTTGAATATTTCTAGGCTCTGTCTGCCCAGCAATCCCTACCTTCTGCTTCTTCCACCGATCCTGTTTTTAACACGGTCCAGGTCTGTGCGTATTTTTTCGTTTCGTAGTGATCTCAATTTTGAATATGATGAAAATCATGAACACAACTATAACTTGAATATAGCAATTATCGATTCTGATCTAATGTTGAGATAAAGGTGTGTTTTGAAGTTCCTTTTTCAGTCTGTTGAAGGTTCACAATTGTCTAGTCAAATGTCTCTAGAAGTCAAGCAGCAAATGATAGAACAGTTTTGCAAGGACAGTGGCATGATTCCTGCATGGTCAGAGAAATGTCTAGTCGATTGTGACTGGAACTACGAGGTAGGCACAACACTTACCATTGATCAGTATTGTACTTTTCACATGATTTGATACCCTATAATGTTGAATGGTATGCAATACATACACCTCAGTCGGCAGTCGAAGCCGCGTCTCATTCTTTCCGGGGGCGCCTGTCAAGCACTGCACTACCGTGACTCCTTTATTACTGTTACTCTTTGAGGATTGCAAGGTATTGATTCTGTTGGCAGCCATGTGTCAACGGTTCGGCCTGGTAATCACATTTCAGCGAAAAGTTGTAACAGAGCAGAAGTTGCAGAGCCCCGTAGTGTATTGGTTAGCATGTGCCCTCGGAAAGGTTGAGAGTCGAGTTCAATTTTCGTCGGAGGTTTAAAGAGCTGCATATCACTCAGTATTGCTGAATCTATACTTATGCAGCATACTACTGTTAAAAGGGCAGCTTAATAAAAATTTTCTATTGATTTTGAAAATTTGTGTACAAATTTTTTTAATCAAATCTATAGGCTGCCGGGCAAGCTTTCCTGATCAATAGGCACAATATACCGAAGGCACATTCTCTCATATATGAATCTATGAGTATACCTGCTTACAGATGTTGTCTCAAATCGATGACATTGCTTCAAATTTTGTGTTAATTGTTTCTGAAATGTTTGCTTGTCTAGTCCTTAGTTTTTTTTTATCGATCTGATTTGTCAGTCGATTAATGTTGTGAAGATCTTTTCTGGAAAGCAGAACAAACGGAAGAGACCGTTGATGATAGTCATGATGTGTGGTGCAGCTCATGAAGAAAACTTTCTCACATGCACAAGCTGTATTCCCACATTTACCCATCCCAATCCTTGTTGATTATAGTTGACATGGACTTCACCATTTTCATTACTGTATTTTTGGCAGTTAGATGAGTAATTTTCTCCCCATCTGTGTTCAGAAAACATCAGGAGGGCCCTCGCTGTGTTATGGAAGGCATCTTGTGCATTAATCTTTCCAGGTAGTATACCCATACAATCAGTACTGTCATTATCGGTATCTTCAGAAAGTTTTTTTGTTTTGCCCAAACCTTCCAGATTTCCTTACATTGGTTGAGATTACGCTTCGATTTTCTTTGTCTATTATGTATTTCAAGCACTTTTACTTGTACAGACGATAACAAATGTACATAAAGTTTCAATAGAGATTTCTAGTGAGTTTTCTAAGCACTCGTTGGAAAAGCAATCATGATCAGAGATGTGTTACACCTTTCGTGACGGCAGTTGAACGATCGCACAGCGCAATTCGCAAGCGGCGCGCGATTTTCGTGATTTGATTGGGGTTTTTTTCTCCACTTCAAGAAGAAAATCCTAGGTTTCGTCTTACTTTGATAATTCATGGATTTTTCCACATGGTCATATAATTTCTTGCGTATGTAACTCTATGCGGGAAAAACTTCGACTACGGAACGTAATATTCTCTCCGCTTTTAGGGGGTTTTATAGGAACTTTATCAGAGCCCAATTTTGGCCATAGTATCTGCGTATTTGGGCTATCAAAGTACTACAAAAAGCCAGCCGAAAAGCTATCCATTCACCCAAGCCGAGTAAATGGAACAAATCGAGCCAAGTGAGAGCTTTTCAGAAAACACACATTATTGAAATTGCCGAGGTTCGAGCTTTCGAGTCGTGAAGAGTTGAGGGAAGAAGTTGCTACGTATCTGATATATTATTTGAGCCATTTATATGGTCTGTTAAGGGTAACTTATAGAGCCCAACACCCATGTTGCGACCTAGACAGCCTTATCAGTTGGGCAGTCGCCTTCGCCTTAGCCAGTCATCTTCAGGGGAACCTAGTCCCTTACATAGAGTAGGCGACAACGTACTATTTACACGTGCCATAAAGTGTAAGTTGCCCATAACAGACCACATGGATGGCTCAAAAAACAATTATCAGATATATTGAAATTTGAGTGTGCTCTTGAGAAAACACTCGAAACTAACGGTGTAAGGAATTTTCTTCTAGCGATAGAAACCTGCAGGAACTTGTGTATTCTTCTAGATACACGCCGACCCGGACGGCTAGATACTAACAGTGTGACATGTGGAAGCTAGATTACGCTGGTATGTGTCGTGAGATCACATGTCCATCTTCGCTGGCTCAGCTCATGCGTTGATGTGACGGAGTTGGGTCACACCTGGAGGTTTGACTGATCAATGTGGATGTGGATCTGTGTGATGTAGACCAAGTAGGTTCGAGGTATTGCCCCTCTATTCCTGCGCTCTTCTCCAGCACATACTGGATGGACTTTTGCTGTTTGCTCGTTGATCGGCATAATTTGTCTCCCCCATCCGTACAATCCTCAAAAACGAGTCCAATTCTGTCAATAGTTTGCCAAGTAGCTGAGCTAACTGATCAGAGTACAGTAAGCCGAAAGGCTGTTTCAATATCATGAGATGGGATCATCCACGTGTAAGAGGGGTATACTTTCTCAAACACGTTCGGACCCTTAGGGCATCGTATTCGGTGCATTGATGTCCGCGCCGTGCATCGGGTACTTTCTATTGGTACATTCCCCGTTGGGAATTCCGGTATTTATTCAAAAATTCAAGTTTGAAGAGACATTATGAATACTAAGTGACGGTATATCACTAAGAAGATCCTAAACTCCAGATGAACGTCGATGTCGCAGTACGGCGGAATTAGATTTGGCGGAAAGTTTCAACAAAGGTGAAAAAATTAACTCAAAGTTTGCATCATTAGGTCCACTGGCGTAAGGGGCCGAAGGACCGTGTTGACGGCTGAGACAAAGCTCCAGATGAACAGTTCATCTTACGCTGTATAATTTACAGTAGTCCTCATTGAAAGCAGAGAGACCTGCTCGATTCTGATGTGCGGTTAGATGGTCATCTTGGTAACAATAGACATAGGAATTTTATATTATTGCTATGATAATATAAATTAGTTGAAAAACAGAAGAATAAACTACTTGTCGATGATCTAAGACTGTGATTTCGTCATGTATGGGATCTCACCAAGTATCCTTATAGGAGAGTAAATGTTAATTTCAAGCGCACAATGACGTACGGACGGTGGCCGTTCAAAAATTAAGTCGATTACCATAAAATCACTTTTTGAGCCACGCATGTGGTCTGTTATATAAGGGCTGACTTATAGAGCCTGATACACGTGTTTCAACCTCAACCTCCCAAAAAGTGATTACCTGGCATATTGAAATTTGAGCGTTGTCTTAAGAAAACACTCGAAACGATAGGTAAGTCGATGTAGTTATTCTCTTAGGCAAGTTTAGTGGAACGTTTCTCACTTAAAAAGTGTCAAGTCAATCTTTCCGTCCCTTGAGACACATCTGTGTCAGCTACCAAGTTTCCGACCTCGAAAATTTTGAATGCTCAGTGAGCCGGGGGTGAGGATTTGGACCAGTGACCGACTCTTTGACTATTGAGGGCTAAACCTAACCAATACGCTACACACGCCCTTCACCTTATTGTATATTCGTCGTTAACAGTGGTAATGGAAATATTACGGCAGACTATCATTTTATACGAATAGATTAACTCACAGGAAAGGTGGTGGAAGAAATTATGTAGCAAAAAAATTGTAAAGGACCAAGTCTTTTGAAGAACGAGCTCTACTCTAAACAAGTTTTTAGGTTAATTCTAACAACTTCAAATGACGTGGACAGTCACTTTTGTATTTATCAATGAAATCTTCCTTTCTGTCGACTTTATATAATAGGAATTCGCACATGTTGTAATAGTTTACAAGCCTCGTTCACTTTAGGAGAAAAAGATTCTATCGTTATAGAAGACAAGTGTTTAAGTGACAATGTTTTGAGCCTTTCGAGAGGTTTAGTATAGCACTTCTAAAGCTAAACGTACGTTCCGGCTTTCTCGCAAATCTCATCAAGAGCACATACCATTTGGTTGCTCGTCCCTACTATTATTGAGAATCGTCGCCGAAAATGTATCACTTCTCGTCAAGTGAAGATATTACCTGATGTAGCATTTTGGAGTGATTTCTCAGTCAGTGGTTCACGGTTTGGTTAGGGGACATATAGAAATACTACGTTGAAAAGCTCAAAACATTCTATCAGATTATAATGAATTTTTAAGAGGGTCCCAAAATATTAGACTAGAAGGTGCTTCAGGATGAATCGACAACATCCCAGTGTAATTTTACGAATACAGTAACTGTTTGGGAGTTTCTTTAAGATCGGAATCGGAATAGCAGCCAACCGCGGGAATGCTGGTTGATTGGTGTAGTTTTCAAAGGTTCAATTTAATTTCTTTGTAATTTGTACTGTATTGATCCTTTCAAAATCAGAAATTGCATCAAGCTTCTACAAAACGGAGATGTCATGGATTCTGTCCTCTATATTAATGTTTCGGAATTTTCGTCGGAACTATCCTCTTTGCAATCTTCAAGGGCAGCTGAGATAAAGCTATTTCAGGGCAGAAATTGTTGAGGCAGAGTAGAATCTGCGTTTTGCTTATCACTTTGCTTACAGTAACATTGAATTAGTAATCACTGCGCTATGGCTTCCTTACTAGATCAATACTGAACTCAGTGCGACATTGTGATTGGGAGAATCACTGTGAGTTAATATCGCTTTCTCTTTGCATTCATATTTGTGTAGGTTGTTTTACTACTTGATTCCTTCAGAATCGGAGTTCTTTGAGTACTGTCGATTCAACTAGTATTAGAATGCAGAAATGGTTAACAACCGTTCATGAAACGTGTGAAAGTTGTAACAGACGTAACAATGCGAAACTCAACAACATTTACAAGAATGAGATCTTACAAGAAAGGAAAAACCCGTCAAACGGAATGGAAAACGTGCAAGCGAAATACAATCATAGAAGGCTGAGCGCCTCAGCTAAACAACACACATTTACAACTAACGGTAATCTAAACTTCTCTGGATGAATTTCTAATGAGAAAACAAGGTCGAGACGTTCAAAGCTTTTCATTACCTGAAAGTAAAAGACAACTCAGCAACAACAAAATTTAACAACAATCTTGAAAAATAATAGGTTTGAAAAAAGTTTTATGAAAATGCTTGTAACTTTTTTGGGTATCGGCCATTTTTGATGATTTGAGTTCATTTGAAAGCCCGTCTTCTCCTGTGTGATTGGTACATAATTTATCTAATTATCTCAAGATGGAGTTAACAAGTGAGCAAAATAGGGTACTGATGATACACGAATGGCTGTTGGGTTCAAATGCGAGGGTGGCAGTTGAACGCATCAATCTGGCCTGGGGCGATGACACAGTTGGCATAAGTACGGTGTACAGGTGATTACAGAAGTTTGACAAAGGTGAAGAAAGCCTTGTTTAATGAAGCACTGGTTGCGCGAAAAAAAGTTTGGTACCGATATTGAATTGCTTATATGTTCGGTCACTCATTTCTTCAATAGCAAGAAATCGGAAATTAATGTTCGCGGAATAGATCTTTTGTCGGAGAAGTGGCAGGCAGTGCTTGAAGTTGAAGGGCAGTACACTGACTATTAGTTTTATTTTTGCTCGCAATAGGTGCATGAATAGACGTTTCACAAACATTTTCTTAGAACTTTTTCCGCAACCTATTAAATTAGACTGACCTCAAGAGCTCGGCGTTTACAACGTGATAATTCGTGCATATTTTTCTCCATATTTAACCTCTGAAAGCATTACATCAACCAAGTCAAACCGGTTCGTTTGCAATGATTTACAAATAGATACAAAACAAAAATAAAACCACTCCACTAGGCAAAACCATCGAGACCGTATTTAATTCCTACTGATAACACTGAAACTGAATAAAATAGCAGATATCCTGCATTTTCACCTCGCAATGTCTGACAGTAAAACCTAGTAGCCTTTCGAGAAGTTGGCCATCGACAGTACATCTTTGAGATGTCATAGACTCATCAGTAATATATACGTCAAGTAGCCACAATCCGTGCTTTGCGACCAGCTCACCTTTGATGTGACAGATTCCCTTAAATATACTCCACTGAAGTAAAGGACAATCAAAATTTTACCGTCTATAAACAGATGAGTATGTTGCAGTTTTAAGAGCCAAGAGACCTTCACAGCCGCTTTGTGATTCGGGAAATGTCTGACTTCTTCTTAACTGAGCTCACTTATCAATTTGAGATACAAACCTCTGCTAAAGTTTTACTTCCGGAAGAAGGGGTGGGGGATCGTAAGCAACAAGATTCACAGTTGACTCGAGCTAATTGTCATATGTGTCAAATAGAAGCTGTGATAGAAGCAATGAAGTCTCTCATAGTGAGTGCAATTAGTTCCCAATTACGGAAGGATAAGCTACAAACTTCTATAAACGTCGCTTGAATTCACATACCATTACACGTACAACTTTCGGTAGCATCCAAAACTTTCGCTGAGAAAAAGCATCGTTTAAGTGAATGACGTTCAAATCGTTGAACTTATCCACAACTGAAGCATGTGATGGACGAAGCCTTGGTGCCTGAAGTGGGAGAGGAAAGCCTGGATTTTGGATGTTTATCGCTCAAAATCAAAAACTACCGGTAACATCATCGGACGCTGAATTTGCTGCACTCGATCATCCAATCGTCCTCTCTTATAGGGTACAACAGCGGTTGAAGGAGGATCCTTCGTTGAGTGAGTCCGAGGTGGGGTTCGAAATTCCTACAACCGTAGGGGAAAATGAATACAGTTAATAAATCAGTGAAAATCTGAAGAAAAATCGAAGTAAAATATCAACTTGAGCACTACCTGGACATTGACCTCTTTTGACACTGAGTGTGCTATAAATGATAACAAATCAGAATCGTTTTGTGACGGAACTAACTCAGCAGCCGATGAGTTTATGAGTTCTTGCGTAGTCATCTAAAATAGCAGCTTCACTGGCTTACCAGGATCTCTGTTGGGAACGTGGGTTGAGTTTAGCAAAGAACATACCATGACTGTTTCCTCCAATCCTATGGGAATTTCATTATCCACTGGGTGATCTGTCTTTACAACAGTATTAGAATTATTGCGTGATCTGTTCAACGCCGAGATAACCTCTTTTCTTGTACTTGGAGGTGTTACCATATCATTCACTTAAATTATATCAAATACTAGGTGGTTCCATAAATTTTCGCACTACATTAATAAACACCAAATTCATCAACTAGAGATGAGTAAATTTGCATTAATTTGGTACACTTCAAATTGCACATTTTCGTATGAACATTGTAGTACAGAATAGTACAGAACTTCCCTATAGTTGTTTTGAGATGGAACTGGCGTTGGAACAAATTTGCTTCCTCTTAATGCACGAATGGCACGTAGGTGAAAATGCTAGTGAAGCGGCGCCCATGATTAATGAAGCTTGGAGCGATGTCACTTTGCAGAAGGGACGACTAGGAAGTAGTTCGTGAAGTTCAAAGCTAGAGAGAACAGCCTGGAAGATTAATCACGCCCGGCCCGTCCACAGAAAGCTCCATTAATCTTTCACGCCGCTTCACTAGGATTCACCCGTACGCGCGATTCGTCCATAAGTAGCAAGCGAATTGGTTCCCATGACAGCTCGCTCTTACAGCAAGCGCAGGTTAGATATTAAAATGTTTGCAAGAAAATGCGCAGTTGGACGACACCAAAATCATGCAATCTTAATTACTTCTGGTTAATAAACCGATGTTTATCGCTCTAGTACCAAAACTTGTGGAACGATCTGATAAGTGATGATCGTCTTTAATGTAGAGAATAGTAAAGCGGAAACATTCTCAAACAAGAAACATAAAAAACCATAGAATTAGTAGGCCATATATGGTGGGCAATATTGTCAAAATGCTTCCATAAAAACGCACAAACTTAGCTGCTTTATAAAGTTTGTTGCCCTAAAGCGAGAACACACATCATACTTTTTCCTTATGAGTTATGGATCAACCTTAAAAGATTTTCGAGTTAGTGTATTCAATAAGTTATTTCGATCATTTTGTAGGAACGTATAAACTTGTTGATTACTGAGGTTAAGGTCCTGATAATACTTGCAAATTTCAAGAGATATGCGAAAGCATACTATAAAAGACTTTTTGAAGTTATAGATCAGCAAAGGTATGATGACTTACACAGCGGATTGTCCTCCTCATTGCCTTCATGATTTTCACGAAGCTCAGGGCGAACCTGTTGAAAAGGAAGTACTGGGGGAAGTTTTATCCCAATTAAAGCTCTACTCATATATAACACATTATGGAAAGTATTTTCTAGAAATTTTACTCACCACTTCATCGTTCTTGTCCACAGCAATAGTCAGCCGTTGTTCTGAGAGAGGAACAATAGGAAGAGGACGGATAGGATGAGGAAAGGGGGGTTCATTCTTCGTAATTTCCTCTACTTCTCGCTTAATACGCGAAACGGGGAAATATTCCGTTATGGATTTATTTCCCAGCGAATTCACATTTGTTCTGAGTGATCTAAAAGGAGAAAAGTTGATCAGAGCTGTTAAAATAACGACATTAAAGTTGCTTCGTAATGTGAAAGTTGTAATAAGATACACATCGAGTTCCTTACGGAATAAGGCATGTAAGACATTTGAAGAGCGACTTACGACCTGCATATTTTGGGCTCGTTTTTGCTTAGAACGTGAGGAATAATTTGCGAATTCCCTAGAGAATCGGTAAATCCTGAACATGTAGTTTGATAAGAATATACTAAGAATCATATACCGAAGAAAACTAGTCGGAATTTCACTGTTACCGCGAGAACAAAGGCACTGACCTCCACTACTGAAGAAGTGCTTTTTGAGCTATGAGAACTCTCGTCAGGTGGCTGCAATAATTGCTTTTGTATCTTTGACGGAGCCAAATTGGTCTCTAAATTGATTATCACGTTGGGTACCGTATGCTCATCTTTTTTATGTACATATTGCCGCGCCGGGTACCGGATAATGTGTTGCGGCCCGACACTGAATGGTACTTATTTAGTATAATTTAGGCCTCACAGGACATTGACAATATTGAATGTTGAAACATTATTGAAGACTTTTTTACAAAATGTATGGCAAAACAAATGTCTACGTCTCCCAAATTCCCCACTTTTCAATGCGAAGGCTTAAGTATGGATATGCGAATTATTTATATCTATATGAGAGTTTAAGAATTTCCACTAATGACTCGAAATACAACCTTTTCATAAGTATCTGGTTTTTCTCTTGGAAAACATGAGGTTTTATAGATGCACTAGAGCTGTTTCTCTCCTACCGACAATTTTTAACTGATTGCGATACCCCCTCTAGTAAAGGTAAAAATCTAAATTTCTTTGGAAAATGACAAAAATATTATCAAGGCGCGCCCTACCAGCTGGTCGACCGCGCCGCGTACTGAGCGAAAAATCATCGTCGCACGCGTGTTAATTAAGTAGCTTAAAAAGATGAAGCTGTATAATGTCTTAACCTACTTGTAACATGATTGAGCTAAAAGTTATCAGATAAAAATCTTGTCAATAAAATCGTAAAATACGGCTCAAGTGACCTACTTGGCATAAAATTGTTGCTAAATGGTGGTACTATAGCAGCTGAAACCAAATTACTCTGAAGCGGTGGTACTACGGCCGTTCTTTCATTGTCATACACCTAGAATATTGCATTGGCTCCTATACAACACTCCATTCGAATCTGCTCATACCTCTCTCTTCACAACAGCTTTTGTATCCTCGTTTTTCATCTCACACTTATCTGCTGCCTGGTTGGGTATTCGAGGAATACGGACGAGAAATGGTGAAATGGTAGAAGACCTTTAAAGGAAAACCTTTCTAACAAACACTAGCAAGCAGACAAAGAGTATTCAAAGCCTAAGACGTCTAAGAAAGCTCCGAAATATTAGACTGACCGCTGTTGTCCTTTGACATCTTGCTTTATGCCAAGACGCTCTGCAAAGAGGGACTTGAGATCCATTGGTTTACCATCAACATCTCCATTCAAAACCTGAAGACAATCTGTATTAAAACTGATTTAAATCAATCTCTATTCATAAAAACCTCACCTGACAGTTCGAAGAGTTTCAACAATAAAATCCCTTTTCTCAGTAGAACACGAGCAGTCAATAGAATCTGAAATTAAACATCAATCAGTGGAAACATAGTTTACTTAGCTCATAACAATATCTTTCAATTGTTGTTGAAGAACGTTGGCATCGCACTGATTAGGAAAAAGACTTTCATTGAGAATTAACATCACAGTTGAAAGTTCTTAGGTGTCGAATGGAGATATACAGCAACAGAATTAGCCACCAATGGTCAAGAAACACAACATTTCACTGGAATTTGAAATCTAACGTAAAGTGAGACACATCGAGACTGGATACAGAAAAGTCCAATCAAGGTCTACTTCTTATGTCAGATAGTTCCAGCTGTGTCTACATAGGATTAATAAACCTAATTCTCTGTTAGAAAGTAGGGTTCAGTGTAAAGCGTGTGGCTTTGATGAAGCGGGCGTGCCACCGAAAGGTACGCAAGCCAATGACGTACCAACCTCGAAAAGGCTTCAAACATCCTCACAGATTACAGGAAGGATATTTACTTTGGAAGCTTTATCACGCTAAACTGGCAAACTTATTAAAGAAATCTTCACGATTTTCGCCCATCTCCGGGATAACCGAGCCAGCCTGGAGGAAACTTGTTTCATCTCGAAGCAGCGATTGGATGAGTGCCTGAGAACAGTAAGCCATTTTTCAGAGACGCACGTCTATCGGTCAGATGTAAATATCTAGTCGTTGTAGCTTCGAAGTTAGTCCTTAGCCCAATTCGACCAAGGGTCTGCAGTGAAATATAGCGCGGAAGGCGGTTTGAGGACGCTTTCCTGGAGTACGTTTCACTTCTAATAAGAACAGATCAAAAAGGCTGTCAGTGAATTTATCCAATCCTCTCGACGTCAATTCTTTCAAATTACTGCTCTTGAGCGTGTCATGACGTTGTAGTTATGCATGTAAGAATTTTAAGTGATATGCAAAATAATCGACCTCAGGCGGGAGCTGAACTCGCTCTTTACCCATACCTGGAACGCCTGCTAGCGCTTCACCACGTAAGCCACCGCTTTGCTGCTAGTTTTTTTTTATTCTCTTTTTTCCAAACAAATTAATTTATCTATAATAAAAGTGGTCTCTAATCAAAACTCTAACAATAGAGAGCCTAAACCCAGGAAATAGTGCTATTCTTGGTAAGTGCACAAACAAGAACTACCAAGCAGCTGGTGGCAGTGTGGGAGGGACAAATGTGGCAGATTCGTTAATTCTTGGTGAAGTTTTTTATTACTAAAGAGATTGCCAAGTAATTCAGAAGAACAGTAAAGCTCACCTTTGTTCCCGGCAATGTATTTTCGTCCAGTTCAAGCTGAAATGAAACGATTTTGATTGAAGATTACCATATTGCACAAAAGAGATTGAAAACCTGAACCTTTCCACCATATTCGATAGCATGTACGGTGTTCTGGCCATCGAAAAGTTTTATCTTCAGCATTCTACGGCGACCAGAACTTTTCACCTGTTGTGCATCCTAAACAGGAAATACTTTATATTCTTTAAGATAGCTCTTGAAAAGAAAAAATCGTTAAAATCATACAGGTGATTGCTGTTCCACTTCATTCTCATCCTCATTATCACCATGAAACCACGACAGGTCGTCCTCATTATTAATACGCTCACAATACTGATCATAGCACGAGCGTGCAGTGTCGATGATGGAGACAACATAAAGTAACGAGAGACAAAATTGGTAACTCTGTATTTTAAAAAAAACTAGTAATACTTAAAAATTATAAACAGTAAGATTCGAAACGAATAAAACAAACAATCAATAAATATTTAACACATCCTAACAGCATATTCTAAGCCTATCATAGACCTGTTATGGCATTTATATGGTGCTAGACGTACGTTTCGGCCTTTCAGCCTCATCAGTAGCATGCCGTCTATAGTTCAGTTATTTCCTCGTAACGGGTTTACCCCCAACATATATGGGATTCGACGCCGAATTATGTACACTTCGTTAAGTGATAAAATCACCCCACGTGCAGCGTTTTACAATCGATTGATTCTGGCTGGTAAATTGAATAATACTTCGACGTTTTTCAAAACTTCGCTTAAAACTTAATACATCCTGACAGGATGCATTAAGCTTCAATCGAGGTCTCAAAAACAGTCGAATGTAAAAAGTAAACATTCTTTTCAAGCTGCCCTATACCAGACCACATGCATGGCTCAAAAAATAATTGTCAGGCATACTGAAGCTTTTCTTTCAGTTCTTTTATGGCCCGTCTGCGCATGCGGATCTCAGTATGTACTGTAGCATCCGATTTGTCTCCTCGCCTTTATCGCTTGTTTGAGGATGTCGTCTTCTTGCGAACGTTGTAGAATACTTAGTCGGCAGACTCCTTGCACTTACGCTTAGAAATAGCCAGGCTGGGGCGCTTCTTAGGATAATCATTGGCTGAGAGTAGAATTGGAGGGGTGGTGGATGGATGGAGCAATCCCGCGCAGGGTTTACTAACCACTCGGCTACAGACCCCATAAATAGCTAGGTATCATAAAGTAATAAGTAATAATGGTATATATTGAACAAAGAACGATTGACTACAATGACAACAATGCGTAAATATAGTACTTGAGTAACAATACTAAACTATCAGCGAGAAGGAAACCAGCTCGCTTTTAAGATAAAGAGAACTTGAAAATATCAAAGTTACCTGGAAGATCATTTGCTTCACGATAACGGCCCTGACGGCAATCACTGGGACTTTAGCCAATGGCTCATAGGAGTCGGATAGATCGGAATGAAGTAATTGCTCAAGCACTGCTTGACATAGGGTGGCTTCCTGAAAGCAGCTAAAATTTGAATAAAAAGGAAAAATAAGTAAAAAAAAAAGAATAAACAACCTCATTTCCAACTCCATGTAACTTAGCGAACTCAATAACGGCTTTGAGCCAATTCAATTTCACATGAATATGAAATTTATCGAGGAATCTGACCACTGCTTCCTCCATAATTGCTTTTCAGCAATATGAACGAGCACATCCATCGACTACATGAACCTTCACTCTACAAAAGCTGTTGTAATAGAAAATCGCAAGCAGGCGACTTTCATGAATGAGATGGTACTTGGGCAATATTGAGAAAATCAAAACCCCAAAAAATTTTCTATTAGATTTCCTCGCAGTTGTAACTTTCCCTTTATGATTACATCATTTGGTCATTAACCCTTCGGGTACGACAGGGACACGGCAATAGCCCCGCCCGCCGCCGCGCGCGCGGCGGCGAGTAGTCCATTGTGCTGACTGGTTAGTGGAGCCGGCAATCGAGAAGGTGGTTATGATTTAATTGAAAAAACCCATTGTTTTACGGCGTTTCGATATGAGATATGGTGTGATGTGGCACATATTTAACTCGGGAAAAAAACTGTTGTGAAGCGTCCTGGGAGGGGATCGAACCAGCATCCTTCTCGACGGCCGGCATCACTAAGAACTCGGTACAATGGACTGATCGCCGCGCGCGCGGGGGGTCGGGGCTAGCGCCGTCTCCTCGCCGTACTCAAAGGGTTGAATTTTTGTACATCTGAGCATCTTCATAAGAATTTGAGAGGGTCACTATTTGAGAGAAATATTGAGAAGAAATAAGAGGATGGAAACCATTTCGCAGTTAACACAGATGCGGGAAATTTTCATCACAACGGGTATAGAAGGGTACAGAATTGAACATGAGCTGTACAAAGCATTCACAGATACAATTCACAGATAGACTAGTAACACTGTAAAGATAGCCTGATTCAAAAGTCTTCGAAACTTACAAGTACTCAACAATAATAACCTGAATCTTACAAAGAGTTTCACCATGACTGTAAACAATTCCTATCTATTCAAAGGTATTACACAGTGTAGATCAAAGACGTCCTCATCTGGCATGACAAGCTTGAAATTCCTTCTGGGAATCAGAAAGATCAGCACTTACAGCATTCAAATCAACAGAGATACTAGGCAGAGCTAAAGATTAAATAATATCGGCAAAAACAGTACAAAACCGACCTCTGGTGTCTTGTGAGGGTCATTTCCGTTATCGGGCAGAGATCTTTCGAAGGAATCTCTTTTGCTAGACAAAGACTTTTCGTTGGACTCTTAGGAATCATTCGAAAGCTCGAATCTAAGAGAGTTCAAATACATACCTCTGCTCTGAAAGGCTTTCTTGGAGCTCTGTAGCATTCAATCAAGGTTGTGTTTTCAGACGCGTCACACGTTATTGCAAGGATTTTTGGCGTGAGAACGATGAGCATATGGAAGTGTAGAAAAAGTCCCCAAGCATCAGAGTCATGCCGTATCTAGATTGCTTGTCAAAGCTGAGAATTAACCTAAATTCAATGACAAGAACCGCACTCCACATGTGAGTCGCGTCTGTGTGGTCTATCGGTCGATGCTTCAATTCACAGGATGCAAGTAAGAGTTGCTCTTATTTTCTTTGCTACAGTGCAGTTGAACGGTTTCTCAGAAAAATAGCAGTGTTGGAATCACTGAAAATCGCGCTATCGAACGGTTCTTGGGATAAGGGAAAAGCTCTGTCATGCGAGATAAAAGCGCGACAAGCGCAACACATGTGAAACATGATTTTATTTTGAATGCCACTGCCCTATAAAAAGATCTTTTCAGGAACTAGCAGATTTCTGAAATCTCCAAATCTGCCTTTCCAAAAATTTTTGAAAGTCTGGTGGAAAGTCCCTGATCAGCGAAAAAACTTTCCTTCGAAGATTTCTGCCGATAACGGAAACGACCACTTGTGTAATACACATCGATTATCTACCTTCTCCAGCTACTCTATGTAATCCATGTCCTCAGGTATATCAAACTGCTGGTCAAGAATTTTCTCGTCCATGCCAAATTTTGTTTTACACCATTTCTTGATTGAGAAAATGTTGTCTGAAAACAAATGCACGTGACTCATTCATGTTTACATTGGGAAAAGAATGGAAGATCATCAATGAAACTGTCAAAATATCTACCTGTCCAGCGATTAGCGTCTTCACGTGTTTTCTCCGTTCTCAGTTTTACTTGAGCGATTGCTTCTGGATCGTATTCAGCATACTGTGCCAGCTGTTCACTGAGTGTTTTTTCTTCTTCTTGAAGATTCGCAAATGAATTTAACAGTTCAGTGCGCTCCTCAGAATCCTGAAATCAAAAACTCTAGAAAGTGAAATACCAGTAAAAGTGGAAAGTTAACGGGAAATTTTCCAAGCGTAATTCGGTAGTCATGGCCATCCTTGATCGGCCAAAACACGAGGTGGCCAAAACAAAACTAGGATCAATCTTAAATTATTTTATTTGACCGTCTATTGCGGTGTTATGATGTTAGAATAAACTCAGTGATGTAGAGTGGTGCGCAAAAACGTTTGAGTCAGCCGGGATTTGAACCCAGATCTCACTCTTTCCGGGAACACGTGCTAAACCGTCGCACCACCGACGCTCGTTTTGCACTCCACTCTTTCGACGCTACAAGACGTTATCTGTCAACAACCAACCGTCTACGGTGTGGTGGGGCAGTCATTATCGACATTAAACCCTATTTTGTTGACAGATTTTGGGTTCAATAATCAATCCAAAATCATTTTATTTTGTAGCATAGAAAGAAGAGAGTGCAAAACAAGAGTCGGTGGTGCAACGGTTTAGCACATGCTCCCGGAAAGAGTAAGATCTGGGTTCAAATTCCTGCTGACGCAAACGTTTTTGCACACCACAAAACTAAGATCATTTCCGTTATCCTCACCCTGTTTCACACCCTTGGGAAAACATGTTTTGCCTTTTTTTAAAGCTTTAGAAGTCATTAGATAGCTTGAATCTCGAGGATTTTGATATATAGTTTATATTTGAAATAACGCTTCTACTAAGTTGTGATAGTAGAAAGGAAAATCGTGTCTCAGAATACCGGAATTTTTCGTTGGATACATTTTTTCCTCTGGATTCCCAGTACTTCTTAACATCATTCTATCGCATTGATCTCGACGATTTTGAGGTGTACTTGGTTTTCCGAGAAAAAATTTTGTTTCGCTATAATGTTGCAAATAAAATTGCATTTTGTAAGCGGTGCAAAATCGTTGCGCTGCTGTGGATGAAATTTCGCACTATTGGCATCAACCCATCGCTCTTTCGGAACATTGAACACACCATGGGCCGGCAAGAAATGCGCGCCGAATGCGAAACTCTATGTTTTGGATGCATCATCGTAAGAAAAAGCCTTTTTCAAAAAACCGGGCAAACGATTGGAATCGTCGAGATTTGTGCTATCGATTGATCATGGAAAATCTGGAAGAAAAGCTGTGTCCATTAAAAATGCCTGAGGGTGAAAACAATTCTGTTTTTTATTATCACCGCGTAGTAAGAAAGTCGTTCCAAAATCAGAGTACACCATCGGAATTCTCAAGATTAAAGCTATTGATTGACCATTGGAGCTTCTGAAAAAGGAAAAAACGCGTGCTTCACGAGGAATTGGAAAGAGGTGAGGTCAACGGAAAAGTGTCTAAGATTATTTCACTCCAATTAACTTTGTAGCATTGTATTGAAGCTGTTATAACAATTTCATGTTTGACTCGTTAAAAACAAACTGTGAACTTGCACAATTCTATTGTAAATCACTCATTTTCACTTTTCAAAGAAATATACAATAACAACGATGATCTATGTGGACAGATCGTGGAAAACATTTGCCGACTGGCTTGATCCAAAGGAAATGACACCCTAAGAAAAAGTTTCAATGAAACAATGGAAAACTAGTTACCTCTTTTCCTTTCCTTTGCTTCTTAAGCTCAGCTGATCCTTCAGCAATTTTTTTCTTCATATCATTGATCGACTCATCAAGCTCCTGTAGTTTCCGTTTTCTCTGAAGTAGATAGATACACTGAGAAATAACTAATAATATGTTAATAAAGAATCACAGAAGGGAACTAATCGCCAAAAATCGCCCACGTACAATCTGCGAAGCTTTCGATCGGAAAGCCCAATAGCAAACGAAAGTGCCGATTTTCTCGCATTCCACCAGACCATCGTCAACTAACGATTGAGTGACTTCCTTCACAGCTTGAGGTATCACTCCCTTCTGCTTCGGAGCAATCTGTAATTTAAGCGCTTCGCATTTTAAAATATAGCAATAGTTCCCAAAACCAACTATCTAATAACCTCGGCATGCTTTAGTAGTTCCTCACTTTCTTCTTAAGTCAGACACGAGGTGTCATAACAACATTTATTCAAACAGCTTATGATTCGGCAGTTTCGCCTTCTGCAGAGCCTGGAAGGATCAGATTGTCCACAATCCAACGAGTCGAACACAGCTGTACTCTTTTATAAAGAATCATCAAACTCAAATTCAGTTGAATCAAGCACAAAACAACTTTCAAAGCAAACATTCTGCGACTCCGCTAGGGTACGCATAGGACACAAACGCATAACAGAGTGAATTTGAAATCGAAGTCATCATCTGTGCACAGGAACATAAAACCCAGAGCTGAAGATTTTATAAGGATTTTGAAGCTACACTACCAATTAAACTATGACTTGCAGCGAAGAATACATCGTAATCACTTGTGATACGAATCAGTATATAAGACATACGCAATGATATAGAGCGATGTGTAGAACATTCTGCGTTAGGGGGGAATCGAACCCGCATCTCACTCTATCTAGGAGCGCATGGTCTAACCCGTTGCACTACTGACACGTTTTTGCACTACTGACACGTTTTTGCCATCACTCTTTCTACGCTACAACGCATCAATCTGTCAACAACCAAGCTTCAACGGTTTGGCATAAGTATGTGGTACCGACGTTGTACCCAGTCGCGCTGATAATTATTAAGTATTGGATGACCAACTAGATTTCTTTCTATTTGATCCCAGTTGATCATCCAATTCCCAATATTTTTAAGCGGGGCTGGGTTCACTGTCAATAGCGACTACCTGGGCCAAACCGTCGACGGTTGGTTGCTGACAGATAGATGTGTTGTAGAGTAGAAAAAGTGATGAAAAAACGGGTGTCAGTAGTGCAACGGGTTAGAGCATGCGCTCCTAGATAGAGTGGATGCGGGTTCGAGTCCCGTCTGACGCAAAAAGTTTTGCACATCACTCTATAGCATTGGTTATATCCATAACATCACACCACTGCTAAAAGCGGTCAAACAAAAGAATTCTAGTACACAAGACAATTGTATGGATGAGTGAGGTACAATACGATCCCATGTGATATCTGCCTGGTGGTCTCCACTTGAATATTAGCGGATGATACCCAATGATGTGGAGTACTGTGCAGGAACGATTGCGTTAGCCGGGATTCGAACCCAGATCTCGCTCTTTCCGGGATCGTATGTTAACCGTTGTACCACCGTTGATAGCCAATATCTGTCAGCACAGGTGGGTTTAATGCCGATAGCGGCTGCCTCGCCAGACCGTAAACGGTTGGCTGTTGACAGATAACGCGTTCTAGCGTAAAAAGAGTGCTGTGCAAAACGAGCGTCGGTGGTGAAACGGTTAGCATACGCTCCCGGAAAGAGTGAGATATGGGTTCGAATACCGGCTGACGCAATCGTTTTTGCACAATACTCCACATCCTCGGGTATATTACATGATCATACCATCACAACAAGCGGTCAAATAAATGAACTGCGATTGATTATTAGAGGAAGACTTACAAAAAGCGGGGAGCATGTTTCAAGCTGATTTTGTGCTTTGTGCGATTGAACCTTGGTCTGATGATTGCTTCTGAAAGAGTAATGGAGGTGTTTGACCAACTGGATTGTGGACAACCTGGTCTTTCTAGGCTCTCAGGAAGGCGAGACTGTCGGAATGTTAGCTGTTTGAATACATAGGGTCCGTTTGAAGACCAGCGCCAAGCGGCGCCGCGTCGACGCTTGCCTGGCACTCGTAGAGGACAGCATCTGCGTCTCTATGCGAGAATGTCATGCCGTCTGCGTAGGCTTTCCCACGAGATGCTCCGCCTTTCTAACGGGGCACGACGTCGCCACTACAGTAGCCGAGTGAGATTCGACGTCGCGCGGCACGGTACGAAACGTACCGTACGGTCCTTAAAGGGTTTTAAAACCTCGTGTCTGGCTTGAAAAGAAAATAATGTATTACAATATTAGTAATAAGCACAGAGGCGCAGTTGATTAGATTTACCTTTTCGAGCTCTTTCATCTGAAAAACGTCTTCCGTTTCATAAAATAACGCCAACATCTGTGCACGTTTTTCTTCTAAGGAAAGTCCTTTCTTTCGTGCCGCCTGAGAGATGAAGAGATTTTAATTAGTAAAGAAATAATATAACATGTACAAAACTTTAAATTAGAACTAAAGAACTTAGAAAAATTTCTGGAAAGAACTGACGAACTAGGCCAAGTTAAAATTAGAAAAAAAAACAGAAAAAGACTATACTAGATTGATATTTGAAAGGGCTTTGGAAAACTGCTCTTAAAGCCTGGAATGAATTGGACTATACACTCTAGTAAGGCGACTAAACCAAATTAGAATTCAAAAAAAAATAGAAAAAACGGAACCGAGCTAAAACTCTGAAGAGACTGAACAAACAGAAGAACTCAAAAAAAAAACTTTCGTTTCGCGTGTCTTCTCAAGACCACAGCTCAAATTTCAATATGCCTTGCAATCATTTTTGAGCCATGCATGTCGTGTGGTTTATTAAAAAGGGCTGACTTATAGAGCCCGATACACGTGTATCGATCTTGCGATCTCGTCAGTCGGGCAGTTACCCTTTCGCGTCTTTTGCCAATCCTGTGTGGGTGCTCCAGTCCCACACTAAGAGTTAGCGACGACGAACGTTTTACACTCTATGTCCAGTGAAAAACTACAAAGCTTGTTGTACACTCGATTGCTCGTGGCTAGTATATTCAATATGTCATAACTTTCGTTCCGAGTGTTTTCTTAAGACCACAGCTCAGACTACTGACATGCGTGACTCAAATATCAGATTACCAGGCATAATAAAAAAAAAGTTTTGAAAGACTTAACTGAACTAAAACTTTAAGGGGTCGTAAAAGTTAAAAAGAACTTTTGTAAAATAGAAAAGAAGAATTAAAAAATGCAAAAAAACTAAGTTAAACCGAAACTATAAAGAATTTTGTAAGAAATTCAACTGAAATAAAAATTGCGAAAGACTAAAAGTGAGAAAGGGTATAGACTAGGAGAGAATCGAATAAAATTGAACTTATAAGGTGAGATATTGAAAGGAAACAGCGCTAAGCAAATGGAACAAGCATGCCACTCACCATTGCCAGTCGAAGACTATCGGTGACTGCCGAACACCAGCCGAGTGGAGACGAGCCCAGCCAAGCCAAGCCAAGCCTAGCGGAGTGGAGCCAATTCGAGCGGGTAGACGACGCGAGTGGAGCCGAACCGAGCGGGTAGATGACGCCGAGGGACTTTTTAGAAGTTTTGTGGTCCACCCCGACCTGAGATTAAATGTCAATAAGACTATCATAATATAGTAGTCGTAGAATGTATGAAATGGGGGCGGATAGCGCAGTGGCTAGTGATGCGCGGTGTATCAGAAAATAAAGGTGATAAGCGATGCGCAAGTTCGATCTCCCATTTCCCCAAAATCTTTTGCAACTAATCAAGAAATAAATTCATGAGAAACACCTAAATAAACGAAGGTAGGAGCTAAATGGCAACATAGGTAGATGAAATATAGTATACGTAACAACCGATCGCATCAGTAATACAGTAAAGCAACAGGAATTGTCATAAAATTCCCGTGAATTGTCCGTTTCTATATTTCTACATAAGAGAGTATTCCGAGAGAGATCGAACCAGGAACCACTTTCTAATACACTGCTTCAATAGCCACTGCGCCACTCCGCCCGCCCATGTTGGTGTTGCGCGAACAAGTGACGAAATCATATTTGAAGCCGTTAATTTTGAACTTTCACAGCAATATATCGAATTATCTCATTTAAATTCAACAGGACCTATGAAGTGATGTTCTATGTTAGCACTTTCGGAACCCCAGGGTGATGGCGTTAGCTACTTGTCGCGCGCGCGGTGAGCAGTTCCCTATGCCGAGGGCGTAGTAATGCAGAGCATCGTGAAGAAGGTTAATGGATCGGTCCCCGCCAAGACGCTTCACGGCAGTTTCTTCTTGTTTTCAATCAATATGCACCTTATCACTAGCAGTCCAGTTTCGTACCAAAAAGTAGCGAACGCTAACACTAAGCGTTTTTTGCCACATCAGTTACGTACATAGAAGATTTTTCTGACCGTAACCAATACCAAAAAAGCCGTAGTGAAGCGTCGTGGTAGGGGATCGAACCACGGATCTTCTTCCCGATTGACTGCGCCACCAAGCACTCGGCACATGAAACTACTCCCCACCGCGCGCGTGGCGAGGCGAGGCGGGCGGTACCCAAAGTGTTAGACTCTGCTGTCATTCAGATTTCTTTTACCTGGTTGTCTATATCCTGTATGTTACCAGTAAATGAACGTGCAAGCGATGATGATTATACACTTGCATATATATGTATATATATGCACACGTTTATACGTGTATATGTATATATATACTTATATATATACATATATATGTATATATATACTTATATATACATATATATGTATATATATATATACATATATGTTTGATTTCACTGCTTTCTATCAGTGACACAATATTCAAGTACTCATTTACCCCCTTGGAACCACCGTTGATAGGCAAGCGGCCTTGCCTGGGCAGAATTTGAACCCGGATTTCATCTCCTAACGGGGCGCGTTCACTGCTCTTCCTAGTCACTCTTCTTGCAATATAGCATAGAAATGCTATAGAAGCGGAAAATTAGAGTGTTATTATTATATTGATGTGGTGTAACGGTTAGCATACGCTCCCGGAACGAGTGAGATCTAGGTTCGAATCCCGGCTGACGCAAATGTTTCTGCACAGTACTCCACATTACTGGGTAATTATATTTATAGTCATCATTCAAGGAGACTGAGTGGTATACAAAAAAGCGACCTCAGGCGGGAGTTGAACTCGCGTCCCAGCCTCACCGAGGGAGAGGGGGAGGGGGAGACCTACTTCATGACCTGTAAACTTCTTTCTGTGTACCACTCAGTCTTCTTAGATGAGTGCTTCAACATCACACCACTTCTAAAAAGCATAAAATTCGAAGAAATGTAGGTCATAGATGTAGAAAGAGCTATCAGCTCATCTGGGATCCGTGCCAATATGCGTGCTTACAAGACGAGACCCGATAACGGCTGGTTGCTGACGGCTTCGATAGCTCATATCGAAGGAGCGCTCACAAAGCGGAGGCGTTGATAGTGTAGTGGTAGCACGCGCGCCCCGTAGGAGGTGAGACACGGGTTCGAATCCTTGCCGGCTTCGAGTTTTGCATTTCAAAATTCCGAAGGTGTACTGTGGCAATTTTTGAAGCTCTAGATCGAGTTCTTCCAGATGAAAGTTCATTGAAAAGCCACCACTAGAGCAGGGGTCACCACCGGTACACGCCAACTCCTACTATGAATAGAGCTAGATTTCGTGTCAGATATTGAGATACGACGCGCCAAACTACGACTGTCGTGCCTGGGTATTGTCGTAAAGTCGTTGTACAAAATTCCTCTAACAGTGTCGGAAAGCCCGCGGACGCCGCGTTTTGCCGTCTCGAATTGTTTGGTACGCAATTGCGTACGCTATTACATGACTTGCGGCGTATACATATGGGCTGGGACGTTGTGCAGCCCATAAAGGAGGTCCCTGAACTATTCCTGTTTTTGCTTTAGTGTTTTTTGATTCTACGCATACTCAGGAGGGGTCGAACCAGCGCCCCGCTTATCGCCTTGCTTTTTGATATACCGCATCACTTACCGCTGCGCTATTCCGCTCTTTAGTGTCGAAATATACATGTGGTATTATAATCAGAAATTACTAATTTCGTTCATAGAGCGCGCATACTGGCTAGTACTTTTCTTCTCTATTATGCTGCTAATTATTGTGATTGTGTTGTCCATAGGAAGAGCGCATGTGGCGCAGTGGTTAGAGGTGCTCTGCGCCGCACACGAGGTCAGTGGTTCGACCTCGCGCTCATGGCTCCTAAGCCATCCATCCCTCCAGGGTTGGTAAATTGGTACCAGGAGTGGTCTCAGGCTTGTCTCGGGATGATAAGCAGCACTGACTCGGTTCAGCGGGAGGCCACCGCGAGTCATTGTCAAGGCGAGGCATCACTCAGGCATTGATCAACCCCGAGAGCTTTATCCCTTATCCTTTTCTTATCCATATATCTCTGGAAAAAAGACAGAAGGTGGCCTATGAAGGTAGTTGGAAACACCTTTTACCCTATTTTTTTTCGGTTTCAGGAAAACTTTGTTCAATAGGCCACTCAAAATTTTCTCGTGAAGGTTCTGTACCGACTGAAGATTTCTTGATAGTCCATATGTCCCGTTCTTTCGTTCCGTGTTGTTCCTTTCTATTGTCTTTCGCTAGTCTTCTCGTTCGTTACAGTTCTGCGCTTCAAGAACATTACAATGGATTCCACTGCTCAATTATCAACTGCTATGAATCCTCAGGTTTGTTTGAATATGTATCTTATACGCAGGCATATAGCAGTCGACCTTCCAATCGACTAACTTCAGACTTCGTTCAAAAATTCTATAAAATCTCATAGAATGCTCAGAAATACAGGATAGTTTGGTAAAAATATCCCGACAGACTACTGAATTTTTATGCAAGGTTTGTGAAGAGTTGATTGGAAGCTATTGTTGTATGCCTGCTTAATTGGCGTAAGCCATGCAATCGGCAATCAATCATTCTGTAACGCAGTATCAAATGATCCTTCCAGATTGTCTAGAGTGTTAGATTTTCGACGCGGATCACTTATAGTAGCAGAGGTGAGCCGTAAGGCATGTGGTACTGATGAAGCGTGTGAGTAACGCCGAAGCGTACGTATACCGCTAGAGCTGTCATGCCACGCCTCTTGAAACGCTCAAAACATTCTATCAGGCTATATTGGATTTTATAACGAAGTCTCACAGTAGTTAATTGAAAGATATCATTGCATATGCTCCGTAACAGCCGTAAGCCATGCTACCGACAATCAATCATTCTGAAAGAACGCGACATCAGTGATCTTTCCACTTGACGTGGAGTGATACTTCTTCAGCGTCGATTGCTGTTAGTAGCAGAGGTAAGCCGCAAGGCATGTGATACTGATGAGACGTGTGAGGACGTCGAAACGTACGGATACCATTCGAAATGACATGCCAAACCTTTGAAAGGCTTAAAACATTCTGACAGGCTATGTGTAATCATGGTTGCTAGAGTGGAAGTGCCAGTACGGACCTTTTCCAAGGTTTTCTGGATTATTCTGGTAAGGAGGACTAGCATCGCAGTGATGTCCAGCCGTTTTTATATGGTGGTCGTATAATTTCGAGACTGTGTGTAGCGCAGTGGTTAGGGGTGCTCTGCGCCTCACACAGGGTCGATGGTTCGACCTCGCGTTCAAGTTTCACCAGACCTCTTTTTCCGAGATCAGTGAATTGGTACCTCAGACCTGTCTGGGCGGATAGCAGCACTGATTTGATACATCGGTAGTCGCGAGGAGCCTTTTTTTGTATTTCCTTATTGTAATGGCTAAAAATGCATTCGATCGCGTCAAACTATCCCTAGTGATGTCGAGTGCATCGTGCAGCCCCCGGGGCATGATCTGCACCGGGAGCTTTGTCTTTTTTCCATTAAGGGTAAAGGATAAAAGATAATGCTCTAGGCGCTGATCAGTCCCTGAGGAATGCGTCATGTATTCGTCTTCAATTTTAACTTTGTTTGAGGTGATTGAATGCGTATCTGGCCTTTAGAGTAACTCCCTGTGGCCTTTTCTTGATCAAGTCAGTGCTATCATCCTCTCAGATAAGGCTGAGATCAGTCTGAATTTACCGACTCTAGAGGGATGGATGGCTTGGTGAGCCATGGGCACGAGATCGAACCATCGACCCTGTGTGCGACACAGAGCACCTCTAACCATTGCTCCAGATGTGCTCATATCTTTTTTTCTATGACGTAGTGATATTAGATATCGTGTCCAACGATTGAACTTGAGTTTGCTAGTAGTTTAGGCCGATACACAACGAGGAACTCAGAAGAACAGGCTCGAAAAGAAGCAGAAAGTCGGGAGAATGCCGTAAACTCCTTGCTCTCACAGGTCAGGTTTCTTTTTTATGATTCGATGCAAATCGAATGGTGATGTCTTATGATCTCGTGATTTTAGATTGTAGAGTTTTCTTACTGGTTTCTGGCTTAGAATTTGTTTTTTTTTTTTAGATTTTGGACCAACAAGCCTTGGTGCGACTGAGTAATTTATCCGCCGTTAAACCTGATAAGGCTAAATTGGTTGAATCAGCCGTCATCAATATGGCCAGGTAAGGGAATATCTTGAGTCGCTTTTATCTTCTTGTTTTGTTTTTCTTCTTTGTTTCGTTTTGTCACTTTTCGGAGTTTTATAGGAGCTCATCTGTCGAGTTATCCCATGGATTCTTCGTACTATTGTTTTGCTCATTTTTTTCCTATTCCAAATTGAGCTTTTGTCAAGTGTGGTATGTTGGAGATGCTCTAGTCGCTCATCCTGAGCACCATAGCACCATCGCTCACCATCCAAATGAAATGGGCTACTGCGAACTGATGTTTCTGAGGACACCTTTTGCATTGGCCGACCACAATTAGGCTGCGATTATGATTCTGGTTCTTTTTGGTTATGAGGGGCGAGGGAAAAACCAGCTCATTTACTGAACAGGAACTCGTAATTGGAATGTTAATAAGCATTTGAAAGCTTCAATCTTTGGCTACAGCCCCAAATGGGCTGTGCTCGAAAAGGCCTTTTTTCAACGTTGTTACAGAAGGAAATCCCTTGTGTTTCCACTCGCGCATTTTTCTCGCCGACAGAGCTTATCTTTGGACTATTAGTGATCATTCGACAGCGGTAATGTTTGCTGATTCCAATGCTGTGCTTATGTCCTGAAAAGACCGTTTCTCTGCAACGCTGCAGGAAGATAAGTTGATTCATATGTGCGAGCAGTTGGTCTTAGGCCAGTTCACGGGTCGCTGGGTGAGCGGCAAACAGTTGCCTGACGCGATGATCGATCGATTTCGAGCAAATGAACGTGTAGAGAAGATCTCGTAGTATCTGAATGTCTTCGAGTCACTGTTCTAAGCAATCAGGACGTTCTGGTCTCTTGATTTCCATCAAGGTGATCGAATGATGATTGATTTATCCGTATTTATGGCAGAAATAAAAGTATTCAAAGTCATCTTGTAGCAGAGTCATACGTTTTATCTGGAGTTTTTCTTTCAAAGCGGCGAAGCAGTTCCTAATTGAATAGCAAGGATCGAACTTTCACAAGATCCGGTCGAGAATCGGTCGATCATCGCGTCAGCTCACCTAGCCGCCTCACCCAGCGGTCTGTGAATTGGCCAAACCTCTTGCTCGCGCATGCGAATTCGATCTTATTTCTAGTTGCACTGCAGAGAGATCGCTTTCAGAATATGACCACAGCCTTGTTATCACTGAAACTTACGATATCGAATGGTTACTAGCAGTGCAAGGAAGGAGCTCTCTCCGACGAGAATTATGCGCGTGTGAAACATAACTTGACTTTGGATTTTACACCGTTAAAAAATTGTCTTTTTGGAAACGGCCACGTCGGGCTCTAGCCAGAGATTCAAGCTTTCGAATGATCACTGACACTCATATGAAAAGTTCCTGTCCAGCGATTGAGGTCGTTTGTTCATATTCTACCTTTATAACCAAAAGGAATCGATTTCCTTCTCTGGGATTGACAGGGCATGTTGTTTTGGGAATTGCTCGACAACGAGAAGACAGTGCCGACGTCTCCGGGAGGCAACCAGGAGTTGATTGCAGCAGTGCGAGTGAAGGGTCTGAAACGACCCGTGTCGCTTTTCTTCAAGATAACGCTAGAAGTCGCATTGGAAAGTCGAATCTCCACATTTCAGAGAAACTGGGCTGGATCACTATACCATTTCCATCGTTTGGCCTTGATACTGCTCCATCTGATCGGATCTCCTTCAAGTCTTGAAGCAGCCATGCGGGAGAAAAAATTCCTAAGACTACAACATCCAGCTCAAAAGTGACCTCGACGTCTTTGTTTTTTGAGCGCCGGCTCTATTCTTTCTGTGAGGAACGCATCCACTCTTCGCCTAGACAAATATGTGTATATCATTGGTCATATGGTGATAAAATTTTTCTTATAAATTGATTTTCTCGAGTAAATAACAATTCAGTCAACAAAGTGTGAGGTGCGAAAGAAGTATGGGACAACCCATCGTTTCTTGAGATTTGCTTTCTCCTCTTGTCAAAAGTTCTGTGAATTCTTGTATTCAGACGAGGGCAGTTGGTAGGGAAGTTATCAGATGAGGGATTGAAGCAATTGATGGAACATGTCTCTCAACAAACTACGCGAACAACCACTGTAAAGGTTCGTTTTAGTAAAACCATTCTATTCTTCTACGTTAGTTGTCGCTTCATCTCCATGAAGCTTGAACATTTCTCATAATCATTGTGTTTATTCGAAGATTGTTTGTTTTATCCATCATTGTTTGTTTATCTCTTTAGAGAGCATAATTAGGGACATTGCTCTACTTTTCGTCCTTAAATCTCACATGAACCGACTAGAAATCAGCTAGTTTTTTTTTTTTTTTTTTTGAGAAATCTCAGAAAGAATTTAGAGAATAATGTATCGATGTGAAGTGTACAAAGTAGGAAGTATGCCGATATGGGCCTTATCTTAGATTTTAGCCATACCAGGTTTATCCGTAAAAGGAAGAAATAGGCTGTAGTTCTAACTTATGTCTTCCATCCTCAGTGTTCGAATAAAACCTCTATTTAATGGAAGAATATACTATAATTTGGAATAAAACGCTCATTTGGTCAGGATAGTTTTAGAGACTTGTACTTAAGAAACGTGGTCGCTCCATGATCCCAGGAATCCTCAGCAAAGGTAGAGTAGATGGAGTTGATTAGCACTGCGCTGAATGGATATTTTCCTGAATGTCCGTTTCTTAGTACATGGTTTTCATATACTCAGTCTGGTTTTATGAACTTGTGACTAACAGGTTGCCGTCCTCAAACTGTTTGACAGTGGATTTCCAAAAAGTAGTAACTTGTAACTCTTGCTGTGAAAAGTCATTTTAGGAGTGTTGAGTTCTTATCTTGAATAATTCGGGAGCTTTTGACGAATTAGAGATTTTTCTTTTGTTTTCAGTTCGATCGACGTCGCAACAACCTCGATTCTGATGGAGATGATGACTATTAATGAGCTTTCCTACCTACCACGCTTCCTGTGACGGCTAAATTTGTCTCTTCTCAAATAATCTCGTCTCGGTCAATATAGTCATAAGGGTGCATTTAAAATACTGTCGTTTCGAATTTGATAAATTCTACTTAACAGGTTTTTTTTCCTACTTATCCAACTGTGATGACCTGTTAGATGGTGAAAGGTTATCAAGCCAAGCAAAGAAGAGTCGGAGCAGAGTACGTAACAACAGCTACTTTCCAAGCTAACCGCACTTCCTGTAGAAGCACGCTCTCCTCGTGTACATTCTGTTCAAATAGTTCTAATATTACTCTTCGGAAGGTCTTTTTCTCCACTCGAGGTACGAGAGCGGTATTCTGGAGATGCATTCAAGTTTTCCTTCAAATCGAAGGTGATTTGTGGTTTTTCAAATGGCCTTCTGGGTGGGAATATCGAAATTCTTGGCTTGGTGACTAAATTACGAATTACGCTATATTGTAGTAGATAAGGAAGGATCACATATAGTCATAGTGGGGCCTAATGTCATCCGGAGAATAGACCTGAGAAATTTAAGTGTTGAGCAGAGATTTATTTGATCTGTTTGGAAGTCTAGAAAAATTGAAGATTCAGACGGCAATTGAAATTTACTTGAAGCATCATAACACTGAGAAAAAGCAGTGAAAATTCAATAAATCTTGAGTATTACGTATTGCAATGGCTGCCAGCTTAACTGGATTTATAGAGCGATTTTGCTTAAGCGACCAAACCTGTCATAGGTTGGTGGCTGATATCTATGATAGAGACATTGAAGAATGAGTGTAGCGAAATGGTGCCTCGGTGGTGTAGTGGTAGCATGCGCACTCCGTATGGATGAAACTCGGGTTCAACTCCCGTCTGAGATCGAATTTCGCTCACCACTCAGTTCTTTTAGGTATATATGAAACATCATAACACTGCGAAAACGCAGTAAGAAAAATCTTGAAGCATGCGGAGAATGTTTTTGCTTTGATTTGAAATGTGGAGAGCGAAACGATCAAGAAATGGAAACCGAATGAAATGATAAAGAGAAGTGTTTGCACGATGCTTAGGGCCTTCAAGCAAAGGATACCTTGGAATTTAGTGTAGTTGTGACTACTCACCTTCATAAAAATGAAGGGACGTTTCCTCAAGTAATCTATGAGTAATCTATGTTTTTACTTGCTAGATTACAGTAAGTTTCACTTCTTCGGGGCTCTACCGTCGCCTTCTGTGTATCAGGTAGGTGTGGTGATGGTAGAGGCGCCGTGGCCGAGTGGTTGTGGTACAGTTGCGGCGCGCGTAGAGCCGAACTCCCCCCTAATCCTTAACGGCATGTCAACAACAACGTCCTATGGAATGTCATAGCCAGCTATCCTCGAGATTGCAAGGAGACTAATTCAACATTAGTATCTACGAAGTTGAAGAAGAAGATGAAAAAACTATTTAGATGCTGGAAGTGCTGGGATTCGCACAGTGATATCAGAAACTGTGAAAACTGATCATTAAGGTGTCTAAAGTAATTAGTTGAGTGAATATGAAAGATCTGATAGAATCGTTCAGCGTCCACCAATTCAAGGATGTGCCACGCATTAATTTCATCGAGTACTGTGGAAGTAGTTTATAGTATACTTGATCCACAAAGAGACTTGCAAGGGCTTCCGACGTAGTAAGTTAGTGTTTTTATCCTAGCAAATAAGTCGATATCCTTCTGATCGACTCAGTTTCCAAATCTCGCTTATAAACATTCAGTAGGTGTGTGAAGAATGTTTAAAGCCTTTTCGAGGTTGGTACGTGAGTAGCTTAGGTACGTTTCGACGGTATCGCCGTCTCTTCGGAGCCACACGCCTTACACTGAACTCTATGGTAGGGATGGGAGATTATGGTGATAGCATACGATATTGGGTTACCACATTTTTTTTCCGTAGGAGCGTGTGACTCTGATGGAGCGGGCGATCTCGCTGAAACGTACGTAGAACCACTGACGTATCAATCTCGAGGAGGCTTTGAACATTCTCGCAGGCTATATTGATTGTTTATATCGAGATTCAAAAAGAGTCGATTGGAAGGATTTCCACATATTCACTACCAACCGTAATCTATCGACAGGCAAATAGCGATAACAAATTACCACGTGCTATCACCATAACGTCTCCCTATCCCTGCTATAAAGGTTTACTGAAAGGCGTGTGGCACTGAAGAAGTGGGCGATACCGCCGAAACGTACGTATGCCACTGACGTACGAAGCTCGAAAGGCTCTTAGCACCTCACAAACTAAGTTCGTAGCAATTTGCTAAACGCGGTGGGATGGACGGCTTAGTTGAAAACAACACGCGAGACCAAGCCTACAACCAAATATCTATTGCAGGACGCCTCCAACCACTGTACTATGCGCACAGTGATGGGGTTGATGCGACTAATTGTGATGGACATTAAAATAAATCTCAGGTATAATAGGTCCGACTTGGGCGCATCTAACCAGAATTAAGTCTGTCATATCGTTGACATTTTCAGTCCGATTAGGAAATGAATAGCAGAAGAAGAAAAATACGTGAGGTTCGGCAACATGACAGGGTTGTAGAAGACACACTGCTTCGTCGTTCTAATATAATTACGATCATGTCGATATTCCGAGTGTTCTACAGTTCTGTCAGCCCGATTCTATATCTATTCTATGTTTCTCTTCTTTCCGATGACAATGATTTTTTCGTAGTGACTATGGTTGAATCAAGAGATTCTTCAAGAAGAGGTTCTTGTACATATCTTAGTACACAATAGAATTCTTCGCGGTTGACACTCTCCAACATCTGAGTTAGGCAAGATGTCGGTTATCGAATGATATGTAAGAATAAGCATTCATACTGGCCACAATGTCCCTTACAATTGGCACTTATAAACTTTATGTCGCGAAAATGTTGACAAAAGTATGCAATCTTGAGAAGGGAGGAAAAGTTAAGTTCAATAGAGATCGTCATAGCATTTAGCCTTAACGGTTGCTTATCAAATCATTGACCGGATTGGATGTTATCATTGATAAGCAGGTTCACGATGGGTGAAAGTTCGCTATACTATGCTTTCACCGGTCATAGATCCCGATCTCAAGCGACGAAAATCCAGCTCTCCTTTCTGTTCCAACTTGTTTTCTTTTTCTTTTCCATCCGTCGTTCAACTATGCACATTCATGATCCACTCCAGTCGTGACCGATTCGTTCGCATCGGAAACAGTTTCGTAAAGCTTTTCATAATGCTTAGAATTCACGGTATCATCTGAGTAGATATTTCTTTCAAAATTTCTTTAGCAGAATTATGCTATATATGATCAAAACGTTTTAACTGATTTGTTCTTTTGTTGTCTCCATTATTTGTCAATTATAGCGGTAGACCTTTTCGGGATACGAAGAAAAACAATGTACTGTTTACTCTGTAGGACAAACTTTTATATAAAATATATCAGAGGCTTCATGACCTTGCTCACCTTTTCCCAACTTCTTCCAGTAACGGAACTTTCTCACCGAGTAATAGTAACTGATCGATTGTAAACCTTGCCTTTGATTTCTATACCGTAGCACCGATATAGTACATCCATAAACTTCAGTAAGGTCCATGCGACTGAATAGCGATCATTGTAAGCATTGCAATCGACTATTCTGAGACCTCGGTCGAGAGCAATGTAATCTGACAATGTATTTTGAACCTTTCATAAGACATGTTAGGGGCACTCCTACGGTGCGAGATACCTGTTTCGACCTTCGAGCCTCGTCAGTTGTACAGTGCCTTTTCGTTCAGTCATTTCCTCGGGGATACATAGCCCTTCTTAGTGGAATCTACGACGAACTTTTTACACTCGACATGCGGTGATCACCAAAGAGTTCTTTCAAAGTGTCGAGTGTGAGTGATTGTCGACCGTGTGGCATATTGGCTGCCACGTGGGCATATGTAGCAATCATTGCGATCGGCTATTTTGAGACCTCGCGCAAGAGCAATGTAATCTGGCAACGTATTTTGAGCCTTTCATAAGGTCTGTCATGGGGCACTTACACAGTGCAAAATACGTGACTCGGCCCTCCAGCCACTCCAGTTGCTGAAAGGCTCGAAATATATTTCATCAGATTATACTGATTAAAGAATATTCTTCTATAAAAAGATTTATGTAACATTACCTTCCAATCGACTATTTGGGGACCTCGCTGAGAAACTCAATATAGTCTCATAGAGCTTATCAAGACTTTTAGAGTTCTAATATGGCATCTCTACTGGTATACGTATGATTCGACATTCTTGCACACCTCATCTATATACCACATGCCCTTAAATGGTTTTGTCCATGGCTTCCACATGTTAAGGAGCATATGTAACAATACCTTCCAATCACTATTCTTAGACCTCGCTCGAAAATTCAATATAGTTTGATAGGATGTTGCAAGCCTTTTAGGGCTAGAGCACAGCATCAAGTGATCATTTAACTTAACGTAAAGTGGCACTTTTTTGGCGTCGATTGCTAATATTGGCAAGGGTATCTGTAGGGTATGTGGTTTTGATGAGGGGTTCGAGAACGCCGAAAGGTACGTATATCGCTAGGGATGTCATACCGGACCTCTAAACGGCTCAAGACTTTCTACCAAAAAGGTTTACAGTTGACCTGATCGTTGAGCTACAAGTCTGATTAGTCAGAACACCCCATTCAGCGATGCTAAGGCCATTTGAATGGTCGGTTCTTGTTAGCGTCACCTTGGCAGCTACGGTATGCGCTGACGATTTGGGTGCCACGGTAGAAGACGGTGCTGATACTGTGTTTTTGAACAAAGGTGGGCAAATCTCTGTCCTTTTTTTGGACTACTGTAGAACATGTAACAAGAAAAAGTATTGTATGAAAAGTCTTTAACGATTTCAGTGAAGTGGGAATCACGGTTTCGGTCATACGATCGGCCATTTCACGCCATCGTCAATAATGAAAGTAATACAGTCCCCTTGAGTGTACGGTGAGAAGGCTTCACTATTTTCAAACTTTCACACCAAAATCATTATACTATAATAAATGGTCGTGTTTTGATCGTGTTATTTATGGATTCAATTGATGTAAATGATATAAAGATTATTAGCTTCTGAAGACGTTTCTTTATGTCTTTAGACCTAACTGCATTTAGTTTCTCTCCAACTCTAACGGTCTACCAGTTTTTCTAGCTATTCTCTCAGAAATAGTTATGAGTGCATGAATGGTCGTTTGCAAAAATCAGAGGAAAAATTCGCATAATTTTCGCGCTTCACTAAATCTTTGTATCGGAATCTTTTTACTACACACCTCCCACAGTAACGGATGTCTAGCTATCCAAATTTCAGAATGAAGGGACAAATAAAGTTTTTCTTCCATTGGCCAACTTAAAAGCTTTGTCCAGTCTTCTTATTATCTTTATTGATCTCCACTTCATTCCCTTTAACGTTTAACATATAGGACGACTCGTCGAAAACGATGTACATGTGGATGCAGTGGATGTGATATATTTCCTGGTCGAACATGTTGTAGTAGTGGTACGAATTCTACTTATTTGAAAAAAAATTTGTCCACGTCCAAAGATTGCGTGAAAAGAAACAATCATAACATTTTTAACCACAATTCCTGTGTTAGTTTCTTTATTCTAATAGGTAAGGGGAGTCGGTAGCACAGTGCTGGTGATCCTGCTCATTAGGTGAGAGTTCAAGCCATTCAGGTCCTCACGCAAGGTTAGCATTCCAGCCATGGCACACTCCAGCCCTCCACCAGCAACCGCAAATTTGGTAGTAGACTGACTCATCTGGAATAATCTCACTCTCTTTCTTCATCTACGTGGTAGCTTCCTGGTGTGGTTTTCCCAATTTCCAAGGAGAACCTGACTCTAACCAGCATTCAACAACATTTACGACAATAGACGAAAAAGTTCCCAAGTAACGGCCGAACTCATATTCACAGCGGTTAGGAGACTTTCATGGCTAGAATGCTAATAAGTCGTTGCTGTGAGGTTTCATCATGCAAATTCACTAAGGAGAAGCAATTTCAGTTCCGTTGATGAACTTCATGTAGACATTTCATATCAAAAGTGCTAACCTTAGACATCTGCAATGAAATCATAAAAAATTTCTTGCAGAAGAAGGAAGAAACGGTCCTAGATGATTTACATAAGTGATTTGAATGTTTTTTTTTTTCGTGACACAGAATTGCTTAGTGTTCAGAATGCTGTAGCGAAGCACCGTTACCGTTGGCTTGCTGTCCACCTCCACCTCCGCCAAAGCCATGCTGCCAGCCAGCCTACGGTCCGTGCTGTCCGGCTACGCCCAACTGCTGCCCAAATCCTTGTTGCAGGTAAGCTTTGTCTTCAGCTTGCCAGGTGATAATTGATCTGCTTAGCGCAGTGGCAGTGATGCCTTTTTTTTATTGGTATTGCTGCTTCCATCCCGCTTCGTGCTCACCGAACTTCTCATCCATCCATGGTCGAGCAGTGGTACGAGACATCCAATAACAGCTCATTCTCTGCAGTACCAAGAGGGGAGGGTTCAACGCAAGCTTTAGACTCTAAGAATAACTGGCTCATTCAACACCGAACGATATCTATGGCAAGAAGGGATTTCTTAAGTAGTAGCCGAAAATTATAAGTTGTCCCATAACCTCTTCAGCACTACTGTTTTTGTTCCGTTTTCTATACAAATCACGTTGTCGCCTAGTGGCTGTAGCATGTAGAAAAACGTCTCAGTAGTGGCCAGAGCGATATAAAAGGGCACGCGCCTCAAGGGTTAATCAATTGAGAATCAACATGGATTAGCGCCACTTGCGTTCGATTATGTTTTACGAGTATAGGTTGGAGACCACTGCAAGGAAGACGGCTCACATCATCAACACTGCATCTGGACCAGGCAAAACTACTTATCGGGCTGTGGTTCAAGCACTTTGACTATGACGATACGTACTGTCAAAATCAACCTTTTTCTCGCCATTCAGTTGCCTTGAGGGTGACGCTCTGAGTCGCAAGTTGGAAGTGCATCCGGATGCTAGTATCAGCAGTTTCAAGCAGACACTTGTGTACGGCAGGGGCACCCTGGCTCGCTATCAGAATTAAATAGCCACCACAATGTGATGTCTTTATGGAAACCTCATGCATTGACCGACCACGAGCGCGTTGTACATCTGACTATCTGCAATAATCTTGTGTTGCGACAACACAGGCAGGATCCTCCTAATCATCAATGAAAATGAGTCCTGGGTCTACTATGAAAACGAAGCCCGCTACAGCTACCTACTTTTCCGGCAAAGATTCACCACGCTCTGAATCTTCGGGAGAAAAGTATAAGCAAGCTCAAAAGTGATCTCACGTACTTTTTTGATCACCAGCCTCATTCTTTCTGGGAGGAAGGTGTCTATCCTTGCCCAGCATGTGGCTGCAACAACAGTGATCATGGTGTTTAAACTGTAATTCATTAATTTCTCTAAATAGATAACATGTTAATTAATAAAGGTGTCGAAATGTGGAAGAAATTATGGGTCAGTCCAATGCAAGTGCAAAAACGATGTGGATAACGCTCTCCTAGAAAACGATTCGAATAGGAGCAGTGCTGGAATCTATACAAGAATTTGACGACGCGTCATACGAAATAAGTGAAATAAAAAAGTCTAGTTGTTATAAAACGATCGGCAGAAGTACAAGCTCTCTGAAGTTATTTATCGTACTGTAGTTTTGTAATCTATAGAATACCAGCCAAGTGAAATCGAGCGTATAGCACTGTTTGTTGAGGAATAATTTCACTGGACTTAGAGTGTTAAATGTTCGTCATCGCCTACTCTTAGTATAGGCGACTGAGCGCCCCGAGAGGATTGGCTAAAGACGAAAAGGGTACCGCCCGACTGATGAGACCGTCAAGGTTGAAACACGTGTATCGGGCTATATAAGTCAACCCTTATACAACAGACCACATGCGTGCTCAAAAAATGACTACCTGGTATACCTATAGAATTATTATTCTCTGATGTATTCGCAATTCAAAAGTGTTCTATGAGTCATAGGGAATGGATCATGGACAGGATGTTGTAGATGTAGTTTAGTTAGAAACTGTTGAGAAATACGAAAGCATTATTGAATCACGCGTGTACTGATGATTCTTTTTGAGATAAAATTGCCAAAATTCTTCAAATTTTATATTCAGTGCTTCGGAAGAAAACATTTCCTATTATGTGTAATGCAGTAAATACGTAAATTAATAATTGATTAGTCGAGTGATTCAAATGCTCACGCAGCTAGTAATGTTTCTATTTGTAGCTGTGGGTTTGGTTAAGTGAAAGACACTGCAAACGCTACGAATATTCCATGTGTAACCTGATATTTCTTTCTTTACTGAGTGCATGATAATGATTAATTGGCTATTCTGCCGTGAATGCTAGGAATTCTTAGGGACGATTTGCCGGTCTGCCCAAGTAGCCTATGAGGTTTGTTCTTAGCACATAAATGAGCCTCTTCCTTGATATCTTCAGTGGCGATTGTACTATCTAAGTTAGAATGGATGCAAATTGTTAGGTACATAAACAGAGACATCTATGAGTATTATTCAATGTACAAAGAAGGTAGGTGAGTGTAACACAGTGGTTGGGGTACACTGTGGCGCCTACGATGTCGCAAATTCGACCTTGCATCCTGGGTGAACGAAGTCCGTAATCTCATTGGTATTGCCAAGTTCATACATCCTTATCCGAGAGGATATACATATAATATATATATAATATATATATATGATGATTGCTATATACAGAGGCTACCATAGTCCATTCTGTAGACTAAATATGCGCTCAGTGAAATCTTCAATAGGGTATAAGCAATGCAGAATCAGTGCCACAATCATCCTCGATTCTTTAGTATTAATTGTTGATCCTGGTGGTATTAAATATGTGATGAACCCGAGACGAGGGTGCTAATCAGCGCTTAATCGAGTGTGCATCTCAAGATATCTCTGCCTTATGCGCTACACGACGCACAATATCTTCGATGCTTGATGAAAGAGAATGTACTTCACATACTAGAAGTTTCGGTCAACATAACCGCCTAATCCTTAGCGCACTTCATACAAAAGGTGCAGTTTAGCTGGACGTAGCAGAAAGGTGGATCCATTGGTGACTCCACCGGTACCATAGCAGCACATCATAGTCATCGCTTTCCATTTAACTTCTTGAACATCACCTGAGGATACATATCATAGTCCTGCCTGATTTTCCGAATGAGATTAACTGTGAAACAGTGGTGCCGTATCTTTTTTCTTTCTTTTCTTTCTTTTTTTCTTTTCTTTTCTTCTTTCTTCTTCTTTCTTCTTTTTTCTTTCTTCTTCTTTCTTTTCTTCTTTTTCTTCTTCTTTTCTCTTCTTCTTTCTTCTTCTCTTTCTTTTCTTTTCTCTTCTTTCTTTTCTTTCTTCTTCTTCTTTCTTCTTTCTTCTTCTTTTTCTTTCTCTTTTTCTTCTTTTCTTTCTTTTTCTTCTTTTTCTTTTCTTTCTTTTCTTTTTCTTTTTCTTCTTTCTTCTTTCTTCTTTTCTCTCTTCTTTTCTTCTTTCTTTTCTTTCTTCTTTCTTTCTTTTCTTTCTCTTTTCTTTCTTTTCTTTCTTCTTTTTCTTTCTTCTTTCTTTTTCTTCTTCTTTCTTTCTCTTTTCTTCTTCTTCTTTTTCTTTCTTTTTCTTTCTTTTCTTTTTTTCTTTTTCTTTCTTTTCTTTCTTTCTTTTCTTCTTTCTTCTTTTCTTTCTTTCTCTTCTTTTTCTTCTTTCTTTTTGAGTGAGACTCAAAAATCAGAAATAATTTATTTTTTTCTAGAGGACATCGTCCTGAATTCGAAGATGAAGAAGAACCAGTTCCCGGTGGACCGGTATGAACTCAAATTTATTGTGCTTACAACTCATTTAAGTGGTTTTCAAACTTACTTCTAATACACTCGTCATATTGTATTCTTTTACAGCAAAATACTGAAATATAATTGAAATAAGAGTTATAAGCTATGCTAACGGTCAAAATGATGATACTGCGATGGGTATTCATGTTTTCTTATTCTAGCCAGTGGTGCCACCACCTCGAACATGCTGCCCTCCACCAGTTCCGCCACCACCACCACCACCACCTCCACCTCCACCACCTCCACCAGAGCCGCCAGTTCAATGCTGCGCTGGAGAGCAACACCCAAGGACACCGTGTAATCCGTGCCCAGGAGGAAGTGATGCTTGATAATACTCTCATGTCAATATGTACATAATGCAAGCTGGAGTTTATAGAATAACTGTAACTCTCTATATGCAGTACGTAGAGCTAGCGAGGTATAAGCTAGATAAATTCATCTTCTTCGGAAAAAGGGCCGTTTTAGTGATCTTTCACAATTTTTGAATGTTCAAAAATTTTTCCAGAAGCGAATTTGTAAGTATTAGGATATGTCGACCGGCATTCGTAATCGCTCTCTCAGTAGAGTTTTTTGAAAAAAGGATTTTCTAGCAAAATACCCTCATGGCAGAGGCTAGATTGAGGATACCTGTTTGGAGTACTTTGAGTAAACATTATGTTTGCTTTTTTTTACAATAGATGACGTTGGAATCAATGAAAAACTTCTCAAATGGTTGAGAAAATTCTAAACTTAGATAGGAGGTTTCGCCTGTTAAATGAGGGTCTGCCGGCAATTTTTGTCCAAGGATATTTTGTTTCCTGGTTCATCCGTGTTTTATGGCATATCTGCCTTTTGAAGATGTTCAATGTCACTTTGTAAGCAATTAGGCAGGTAAGGGTCAAGCAGACGAGATCTGAGATATTATATGTGAGAGAAGTGATTAAAATATTTCGTAATTGAGAAAGGTTTAGGAAACTATGTGATGCCAGTCTTGTGGATTGGTCGAATTTATTAAACTCGAAGATTTTTTTGACACTTTTTCAAACACTTGTTCAGATTGTGGATGCGCTCGGCCTTGCTGTTATTATCAGAATCCAAGCTGCTGCAATCAAGGAAAACCATGTTGTCCACCACCACTACCCTGTTGCCCCGCCATTCCACTACCAGACTTAAGTTGTCTAGCTACCGTACCTCCTTGCCTACGGTAGGTTACATAACAGTATGAAATTTCGTATAGAATAGTGATCAAAATGTGATTGGTTTGCCAAATCAACATTTTCTACAAACTTCATAACTACTAAAAGGCAAGTGCTTCCTCATGAAATGCCGTTTTATTATTCAACAGAAGCTATTGACTGCTTTTATAGTTACCATTACAGTAAGGTGGTACTTCTAATTAAGGAAAATATAAGGCAAAAAAGATTTCTGAGTAAGATAAGTGTTCTTTTCGAAAGTCGTGAAACAACAAAGAAGGAGAGCTTAAGTTGTTTGGCTCGATAAAAGGTTAAGAGTAAGCGGTAATTGTGGAATCGAGTGAAGTCTCACCGTGAAAAACATCAAGAACTTAGCAGATGACAACACCAATTTTCCTTATTTTTTCCGGAATCAACTTATGACTTTTCAGAATTCCTAATTGATGTCAGAAATAGTTTTTTTTCATTTATTCAGAGCATGTCCTAAATGTCCGTGTCGAAAACGAATCATGTTAGGAAAACGTTCTAAACGCCACAATGCCTTACATTGTCAACCAGGTATCGGTTACGATTGCATTATTTAATATCACTTGTTCTCACATTCTTTATTATTCATTTTTTCGTACTTCTACATTTTTAACTTACTTGATAATGCTCGCATATCCAAAAACGTTGAGCAATTTACAAGAGTGGTAACTTTGTGGAGAAAAAGAGGGAGGTGAACCCTTGTTTCACCCTTACCGGGACGCGTGCTTGCCATTATACTACCTCGGCCCCAGTTCTGCTATCCTTTTACGATATAAAGTGTCGAGTATTTCTATGTCTTTTTTCACTATATATTTTTTCAAAGATCATATCACACATACTTATCACTGTACCACTTTGTATGACGTGTGGCCACAGTCTTTTCCCTTTCCGAGTTCCAGTGCTTCTAGCATTCGATTCGTCTCCTCGCTCCTGAGGATTTGATCTTCTTGACGTACGTCGTAGAGTACTGCTCAAGCACATCTCCTTGCAATCTCAGGGATGACCAGAGTGGGGCGTCTGTAATTGATTGCTGGAGAGTGTTGTGGGGAGGGGATCAACTCCGAGTCGAGTCGGGGAACATCATTAGCTATTCAGCCACTGGCCCTTATTACATATACTGAATATTTTGATGATACGACCTCAATATTTCAATGAATTTGAATTAGTCATTTGATAAGAACTGTTTCGATTGATTTTTTCTTGTGCTTCTAAATTTGTTAAATCTTGTTTTTCCGATTTTTACTATGCATGATATGAATAATATTTTAAGAAGAACGCAAAGCTTCTATAAAAGTAAAATACCATCGTTATAATTTAGGCAGCTTCCATGTCAAACTGTTGTATCAATTGTATAGAAAATGACATCAGCTTTTTTTCTTGTTTTTTCCGTTTTTTTTCTAGGAGAGGTATCACAAAAAAATTACGTATAGAAATTCCATCTTTGATTTCATTAATTATGTCTATTCAAATTTTCAATATAGTTGGTTCTTTATAGATGGCTAATGTTGTATATGACAAATTACCGAATTCTAGATGCGACCGATGAAGAATCGACAGGCACCACTACAAGTTTTCCGAAACTCATCCATAAGAGTGACCCGGATCTAATTAATGCGAAGGATGAGGGTGTTAGTTAGCAACTTTACATATTTTTTGTTTTTCTACCGTTTCTCCTATTTTCTGTATTTTCTTTCCTGCTTTGTGTGTAGTTTCGTCGACAATAGTCCTATCACGATTTTTGTAGCAAGGTGTAGAGCCACCACCTCGAGCCGGTCGACTCTACGAACAGAGTCGTGCCCGAAGAGTAAAACGTGAAGGGGTATGTATCAAAATTATCTTTCAGATTTTACTTATTTTTAGATCGGAACCAAATCACAAAGCATTTTTTCATCAGCACTACTTTCACGTCTTGACTTATGGGCGCGTGTAACATAGTCAACAAGAGTTTTTCTGGATGCTTACGAGTTTTTTTGCTTCGATCCGCGTCACACGTCCACAAAACCTCGCCTCTTTCCAGTGTCAGTAGATTGACACCAGAACTATTATGGAATACAGCAGTGCTGGCGTTGTACATCGGTTGGCCATTGTAAGTCGTTGTGTAGGCTAGGTACTCATGATGTTGATCACACGGGCTTGATCAAATACATGGCACACGGCTCAAGATTGATCAACGCCAGAGCGATTATCTTTCCCTGTTCAATTTTACTTAATGCCAATTTTTTTGTTTCACTTGCAGCTTCGTTGATCATGCTTTGTATCAAGCAAACAGTATCAAAGTCTGCATTCCTCGCTGTCGAGGAGTAGAACAGGCCAATGGGCACTTGTGCTAAGATATGATGTACGTTCTTACCACTCTGAAAATGTGCGCTTCAATTTTCTCCCTTCAAAGAGTAATAGCCACAATAGAGTTATTGTTTTTTTCCGCAGTATAAGCTGGCTCGGATGGGTTTCTCTATCGCAACAGCGAGCTTGATGTCGGCAAGGGAAATGCTAGAAATGAGCTTTTGTTATAAATTGCCATACGATACAAATGAATATCGTACTTTACAAAGTAAGAAGCCACTGATGGCAGAGAAAGAGTGATAGCATTTTTGAAGTCAGAACGATTCATAAGTACTTTACCAAACCAACTTTCATCTTGCCTTTATATGAACAGGTAACATCTTTGTTTAAATTTCGGCTTACGCAAGGTTAGTGAACTTCTGTTCGTCTAACGTCATCGTTCTCTACGTAACCGATGATTCGAGTAGATCCTCCAAAAGCGTTTATCTTTGTAATGTAGATCTTCATAGTGGTACCAAGTTGAATGTTGTTGAGTGGACGGCCACCCAAAGTTCAAAATAAGAGTCTAAGAATGGCTTTGTATGTGCTGAAAAAATCTAAAAAAGGATATTTATTGATCGTTTAATGAAGAATCTCACTTCTTTTTCGTTCTCAGCTCTTTCACATCCCTGTTTTCAATCATTGCATTTGGTCACGTCATAAATAGACGAAGTACAAAGCGTTCGGAGTTATCAGCCATCCAAGAATGCCCTCTAGCTTTGAGCTTTACTAAGCATGTCAGAGGACACGAATTCCAGTCATTATGTGCACCAATCAGCTGAACAGCGTCTCACATGATTGAAAAAAGTCATTTTGACACTGATCCAAAACGCTTCTAAGGTTTTTCGTGCTGAAGCTAAATCTTGATGTGCAAGAACAGTAACTTCTACTTTCAAATCCACCGCTTTACGTATCTGTGCCCTATGCGAGCCTATAGTATAGTTGGTTTAGCTTTAGGCTTACGGACTATGTGTCCCCTTGTGCGGCGAACACAGAGTGATATCCTGTTCGCCAATGTGTTCTTCCCCGTACGCTTTACAAGAGACTTCTTGAAAAATTCACCTGAACTCAAGCATCACTTTCCTCACGGTTGGTGTATATTATTCAGCTTTCCGAGTACATAGGCGGTCATAGAGGCGGTTACGAAAAATAGGTGATCAGCAGTTTTCGAAGATATTGCAATCAGTGTCACCGACTCTCTAAATCTACTCTTTTTACGGTGTTTTATTGCTAGCTTTAGGTAAGTGCGCGAAACAACTAAACAAGAGCTTAATTTTGATCAAAGTTTTGCTATAGTGAACCAATTTCGGAAACTGACAGAGGACTGAGAAGGTTGATTGGTATGGTGATTAGAAACGATCCAAATGGCAAATGTGCATTGCAGCGGACTTCTAGCCACTGCGCCGTACTCTCCTACTCGAGTTATTTGCTGAATGTTGAGTCACTAATTTTCCCAAACACCCAAAATAACCATAGAAAACTTTAGTGTTCCATCTGTATTGATGGGCGTCCGATTGTCACGAGAACCAAGCGCTCATTAGATTGTGTCCGCTGTACGTACCTTCAACCAGCAGTAAGCGTCAACAATCCGTTTGCCGTTCGATCACCACCGTTGTCTCCAGTCGGCATACCACCGCCACATCTTAGACACAAAAGAGCAGGAGTACGTTTCTCAATTTTATTACCTTATATTTTTCCTAATTATTTATCTACGCACAGAAGAAAAGTTATGTATGAGGCGAGGACGTAAAGCGCCGTACTTGGGAAACTCAATGGAATCATTTGAGAACTCATTTAGATCTGAAATAAAGTATTTGCGAGACGTCGAATGAGGAATAATTTAGTCCTCATGACTGGAAAATCGGTATCCGAAAAGTAATGAGAAGATTTAGTGAATATAATGATATCAGAAAAAGTGAAGCAGCTGAAAATCTTTGTGGGATATCCTTTTTATAAGGCAGTTCTACTTTTCAGAGATGTGAGAGAGATAGTCATTTGAACATTTATCAAGTACTTGCAATTCTGCAGAGCACACTGGGTATCTGATCGAAGTGCTTATCTCGAAATACTGAACTGACAAGGAATTGTATGAATTTAGCGGCTGGTATCTGAAAGAAAGCATCACCCATGAATACGACTATGTGTGAAACTAAAGTGCGCATACGGTTGCACGTTTCTACTTGAGCGCCCTTTGCTGTTGAAATTTATTCTTAGGTACACCTTCTCTAGTAAGTGCTTTGCTGCCAGAAAGGTACTACAATGATCAGTAGAGAATTTCGAGAATCTCCCCACACTTTTTTTTCATCGTTCACAAGATTGTCAGTGATGTCAAGACGTCCTGCTCCACTTTTCGTCATTGCAGCTTAGTAATGGAGAAAAATATCTCATAATTATTATTTGAGCCAATATGTCATGTCACCTGTTAATGGGCTCTTCTACGCACGATACACGTAGTTCGGCCTTAGTAGCTTGTCAGTCGAGCAGAACCCTTCATCTTTAGCCAATCGTCTCAGGGTGATCCAGTCCCCACTACTAAGAGTAGGTGATAACGAACGACTTACGCTATTGTCGTCAAGTGAAAAATCACTAGATCGGCAATATTGTACACTCGATTGTTCTTGGCTGTTATTTTGAAATAGTGAACCGTTTGTTTTGACTGACGAGGCTGCTCAAGGCTGAAAGGCGTGCGTCAGGCTGTAGAAGAGCCCATTAACAGACCACATGATATGTTGGCCAAATAAGAATTATGAGAAATGTTGAGATTTTAGCGTGGTCTTAAGAAAACACTGGAAACTAATGAAGAAATAGCTGATGTGAACGATATATCACAAAGATTACGTCCGTATTCTCAGGCTATATGACAGCTGGTTTTGACTAACGTGGTAGACGGTCTCCACCTCAAAGTCGATCTTATTTTGGTGCTGGTGCTTTCCTTTTCTGAAATTATACCAATTTCCTTGCTTTCCGGTTGACTGAAAGAAAACTGGACGTCGTTTTCTCTAGATGAATAGCCAGAAGTCAGCGACAGTTCGTCATTTATAGGAGAAGAATTAGATCTTCCGTTCCTCATTCATGCATAGCAAGTAATAGTTTGAGTGAAAAGTTTTGGGAATTTCCTTGAAAGTTTCATTCTTTGACATCTCTACTTCGTTTTTATTGATAATTTTGCATATATTTATGTAGTTCATTAACTTCAACTCCAAAATGCCTATTGGACAATATGATTTCCGTACTTGTTCCGCCATTATTGGGGATAAGTTTAATGACTCTTAGAGCCGTCGATGAGATCAATGAAGTTGAAGGTGCTGGTACGGCAACAGGATTGACTGTGGGCAAGTTTAAGCTATTCAAAGAAGGCAATTTTGATCTCGAAAACATACCTCGTTGTGGCCAACCATCTATTTCGAATGAAAGTGCCCTGCAAGCCGTTCTGAATGCCGAATCTTCAATGAGCACTCGTGAGTTGGTTAAAGAGTTTGGGGTTTCGCAGTGGACCGTTATCAACAAATTGCATCTGTGTGTCTTTGTTCACAAGAAACCTTCGAACATCGTCTTCAGCTCACCTAGAACATTTTTGAACGGAAACGGTGCTTTTCACTAAAAGACATGAGCTCTATCCGATTATTGCCTCTTGCGATCAATGCAATACTTTTCGAGTGACTGTCGATCTCAATCATTCGATGAAGTTGAAGAAGCATGTAAAGGGGAATCCTATTTGAAAAACCGGGGTGGTCTTTCGAGGAGATCCGGAATGTTGCAGAACGATGGCAAAAAGTCGTGGACAATAGTGTTCTACACTTTGAAGAATAATTATTGTTGTTTTTGTAGTTAATTCGTGCATAAATGCACAACTTTTAAAAATTCTCCAGAACTTTTCTCGCCCCTAGTACTTCTTTTCGAATATCGTCTTCAGCTCAGCTGGAACATTTTCGAGCGGAAATAGTACTTTTCACTCTATTCTATAATAAATCTTTACATAATAGTTTGTAATTTGTATGAATTCACATAGCAAATAATTTATAGTGCTATGTAAGACATCAAAAAGCATTCGAATTTAGTGTCTTCCACATCCTGAGTGTATGTTGGCACCTCTTCGTGTAAGAAGAAATATTGAATCTCAATACTGTGAACCATGTAATGGAGGATACTATGGGAGAAAAAAAGCGTGAAATCGAACGCGAAGTAAGTCATGCAAATCCTTCCATTGTTTCAACCCTTAGATCACCGGTTGATCTGTTCTACGCATTGCGGTACGTACGGTACAGTAATTTGGGCTCTTTGAGACCATTTTTCAAACCATTCAAACTTTTTCAAGCTCTATCACCCATTTCGCAGCAGAGCCGAATAAGAGAATGACGATATTAATTATTCGATAAGTCTTTAATTTTCCGACGCGCTAATCAGCGTCGCTCTGATTTTTTGGTCACCAAAGAACCAAAGTTGTAAAACGAATATCAAGAAACTGATTTCTATAGCTCCCCGTAAGCTCATCTATGTATCTATTTTGTATAATATCCTTTCCTGTTTGTATGCGGCTGTCTTTCTTCCTGTACGTGTTTCTATGCCTTCCTGTATAGAATTCCTATCTGCTTAACTGGTAAATTCCCTGTCTGCTCATCTCTCACTCTCCGTATTAACCTTTGTTCCTGTCTTTCTGACTCTCTTTCCCCGTTTTTCGTATCTCGTTTCTTTCTCTCAAATGTCAGCCTCAATTTATAATGATTAAATCACAGGAGAAATTACTCTTCGCAACCAGTTTAGTTTAATAACTTTACTGGCCGTTCCATATCTTTCATATAGTCGCTAGGACAAGCAAGGCAAAAATAGAAATGGTTTGACTGTTTACAAAGATCCTTGTGTATAATAATGATAAGGAAACATAAGGTATATATGCATTTTCTTTATTTCTAGGAATGTCTTCGACGTGACAAGCGCGCTACCAGTGCTGAATGTGAAGTAGATGAATTTCTCGTGACACGTATGAAACGACAAGCGTACAATCCAAGTGGAATATTGGATATTGTGAAAATGCTTAGCAAGACTATGGCATCAGAAGGTTCATCTTAAAAATAATTCATTCCCATTTCAAATATTTCTCTCACAACCTCCCACGAAATAAATTGCGCAAAAATAGTCGATTTCAAACTAGTCATCCTTTCGATTCCGTGGGCCCACGCCTCTACATCTCTAACTGGCAACTCTGAACGGTCTGCTACACCACCTCTAAACCTCTAACACTTAGCATGCTGCGTTCAATAGTGGCACGCTGGGCGCCAGAGATGCAAAGGTGTGTCCACTGTCCCGAAATGGCTAAGTATCCAGGATAGGTTTTCTTGATCTTCGACGCCACCGCAGTAATGTGTTGCGTAACCATTGAATGAGTAGGCAAAGTACAACAAAGACATTCTTATGGCAAAAAAATTGCCTATAAAGAAAGCGAGCACATCTGTTATCACGCTCCGCCATATATGAAAAAAAATCCGCTCACGTTGTTCTTGAAGTGTTAGCAGCCATACTTCATGCGCACGTGAACATATGCTTATCTGAGCTACTTATGCATAATCATTATTGCGAATACATTTACATTTTTTTTCAAAATTTTCGAAAATTATAAAGAAATTCAATACAATTCAAATACATATATACAATTTACAAAGTTCTGCACATCACTCTGCATCAATGGTTATAAATTTGATACATATACAAGTATTCGTACATACGAGCACATACACATAAACAGATAGCAGATAGACACACAACCTTACACACATACATACATACACACACAAGTAACATACATAATCATATACATGCGTACATACATACATACATACATACATACATACATACATACATACATACATACATACATACATACATACATACATACATACATACATACATACATACATACATACATACATACATACATACATACATACATACATACATACATACATACATCATACATACATACATACATACATACATACATACATCCTTCCTACCCTCACCCTTGCTATATTACTGATTACAAAATCGTGTATCTCCTTGTTTGCATAATATTCTATTTTAAAACTCAACTTTAACTTTTCCTTTGAATGAAATCCTTTGAAGGATCAATTACAGCCGGTCCAAGTGGTTGCGTAAAATTCCCAGCATGTCTTCTTGCTAAACGAAAGCGAAGAAAGCGACAAGCTGAGAAGATGGAACAATACTATAAGGCTAGTCTTACATTATACAGGATCGATATTAGGTGTATATGTCCAAAATAATAGCGGTGATATGCATTATGTTGTGCATAAATGAATGGTCGTTGTGGCCAATATGCATTGAACTCAAATCAAGCAACATGTACGCAAAAAACTAGTCGTTGTTGTGTATGTGTTGGTCAGAAAAATAAAGATAAACAGAAATTTAGCAAGCGAAGCGCATTCTCGTCAAAGCCCCGTATAATTTTAGGCGATAGCTGAACATGAGCAAGCTGTGGACGATCATAAGAAATACCAAATTCGACAAAAACGCCAATTCTTTACTCCTGATGCCAATGCTGTGAGTAGGTGTCATCATGTTTCATGAGTGGAGATAGGAAAACCAAATATTTTTTTATTAGCTCTGTTCTTCTACTTTTTTGGTAAACTTTACAAAAACAAAATAATTTCCAAGGCCTGTGTACCATGCCCAGCCTGGGTAACTCTGGCATTAGTCAGTCGGAAAAAGAGATCTACAAATACTTCGAATGAGCTTGAAGACGACGAGGTAGTCTCTCTGTTCTTTTTTTTCCTACATTCTTCCTCTCTTAAATGCCTAGCTTTTTCCTTGTTCTCTCATTTTCACTTAGTCATAGCGGTTTTTTTCTAATTAGGAAGAAACAAAGGAAAAAATCGATTCCATTCGCTAGAGAGAGGCTTTTCACAGGAGTATTGGCGACCATTAGAAAGCTGAGATTTGATGCTACAGTTCCACGTGCCGGTTTTTCAAAACATGCCTTTGTAACGTTGACCTCCAGATCAAAAATTATGTTTCATACTAGCTTTTTACCTTCATTTTAAACGCGTGTATAATTCGCTGAAGCCGAAAGGCTATCAATTCGTAGAGAAATTTCCGTAGTATCTTAGTCAATCGTTCTATATGGAGTTTCTCTTTCGAGCGGAGAAAAAATCCCCGATCAATGACAATATCTCGATCGCCCCGCCTCGCTCCGCCTCTCCCACCCTCCTGCCACGGCCTTGCCCTTGTCGAATAGCCTGCAAACAACGTTTCCAATGCTGTGAAACTCGATCTTATTTACTATCAGATGATTGCTAACATTCTAAATAAAGAGCGCTGTTCGGCGAGTTTGAAGCACAAATCCAAAGTCCAGAGGAGATCAAAAGACCAAAAGAGCTTCTTGAAAAGCAAATAGATTTTTGAGTTCTTTGAAGCTTGTGCCATAGTTTGAGCACTAGCACTTTGAGAAAAGTGTTCTGTCCACTAAAATTTGAGCGGGATAAGAGAAAAAATACGTGGTGTTTTGAAGCATGATTTTGAATGTTACAGCCTTATATAGAGGCGTTCTGAAAAACTGGCGAAGCGAGGCTGTAGCCTCAAGTCTCAGCTTTCAAAGGTTACTAACACTTCTATGAACAATTCTTCTGCAGCGAATAATGTCGATTTTTCCTTTGTTCCCTCTTAATCAGAAAGAACCGTTATATCGAATCTTAAGAGGTATTCTATGTTCTAGATGCCTCAACACATGACTATTTCTGAGGCAATCGCTGACATTCGAAAAAGAGCTGGCTATGAGTTAGGATTTCCTGTGAGTTTTATTTCCAAGTAACTGTATCTCCTGCAATACGAGCTGATTGTTCTGGCTACTTCTCAGTTGATACTAATTTTTTTGTAGAAAATTTCCAAATATCCTTTTTTGCCCGACCCGACAACACATTTGTGTAGATATTGGCACATCATTCATTCTACTCGCTCCGCGTACGATCTGTCGTTCACGAAGATCTTCACATCACTGTGGAATTCAGCTTTTCCTCATAATGTCACTGAACGCTGGTTAGGTCGACTGCTTCTAAAATCCTGTGAAACCCGCCCTAAAGCGCTTCCAGATCTTCATCATCAACAACCACTCAATTTTGCGGATTGCAAGGAGTGAAGCGATCCTGGACAAGTTTGGTACCAACTTGCCAAAAGTGAAAGTCCTACGGATTCAATGATATGTGGCCAGCACATTACCGCGTATTGAACGGCATCATTACCGTAGCTCTACTTACATTTCATTCTCAAGTAAAGGACTATAATGTCAAGGGGTAGCGGAGAAGAATAGCGCTTCTTGGTGTTTTTTTTTCTCGATGCTCTTAGAGCGCCAAATCAAAGATAAGTGGAGTTTTTAAGGATAACGACGAATCTCCTCGCCGAAGACAAGGCAAATGTGACCAAACTGATGACTGCTTGAATGAAGTCGAATATGCGATATTCAAAAAAGTCTACCGCAATACGCGCACTAAACGAGAGGTATTCGTGAATGTTTGTGATGTATGCTAAAATTCCTGCCGACAATGAAGTTCATATACATCTTGTGCAAGTCCTACTATCTCATAAACTCTAATCCGTTTGTGACAACATTGAGATACATACGACTTTTGAAATAGACTTAAATGAAGTTCTATGCTGTAGTCGTAACAAAAAAAATTCTTAAATCAGTGACATCAAGATAGCATATGAATTTCATTCACGATTACATTTTTAGATATTTCGTCGTAGAAAATGTGAACGATGCGGAAGTGGATTCGATGGAAAACGGGTAAAAAGGAATTTTGGAGCCCCAACAATCAATGCGTCGGAGGTATTGCATGTATTACGAATTCAACGCACATTATTAATAGATTTCTTACACGAATTTCAGTAGTTTCACGCAATTTTAACGCTAAATTTGCCTCGTTTCCTTGTTTCTTTCTTCTCCGACAGTCTTCCAATTCCCCATGTTTGGTTCTGCTGTTGCTCGATGATGCTCCTCTCGTCATGTATGGCCTGAGTGCTGGCCGAATCAATTCTCTCTGGAAGATTGAAATAGCTTGGCTAGAGCATTTCCACCTGGACTACAGGAAGTGCAGTTTTCCCAAATAATTTTAGAAGTGATGGATTGCTGGTACATTTTCCCGACTCTGAGTGGATGGGTCGCTTGGTGAACTTGAGGCAGACTTGAACAAGCACCGTGTTCGTGAGCATTGGATTCTATACCACTGCACTACGCACCACTGCAGCACAGATGGAGTGAATAAAGAATAATGACAATAATAATATTAGAAACATGTCGATACACCGATGCGAAAAAGCGTTCGAGAGTACACGCTGTGTATTGCAGTTCCGCCGCTCGCCCGTCTGCGTGTAGCGTTGTCATCCGGCGTATAATTAGTGTCAAGTATATCAGGTAGTATCACTGTAGGGTGACAGTGCAGTGGATAGTGATGCGAAAGTCAGGAAGGTGATATGGAATGCGCTGATCAAACCCTGGAACACTCTCCTGCAATAAACCAGTGAACACACCTTAGTTCGATTACCGCAGTATAGCGAGGAGATTCGTCTTGACCGACATTTTACGACATTCATTAAGAAGGCGAAATCCTCAAGCAGCAGCCGTAGCAACTTACTTTCTATTCGAGGACCTTCGTGGATGACATATCTGAGGATATGAATCGAATGCAGGACTTGGTGGGATACGTAGAGTAAATTGAGATGACAGGTCATGTCCAAAAAGAATGTTACTACAGCATCAGGCTGTTCCTCACGTGTATTCAAAAACGTGAGAAAACATAGTGCATATCAATGTTACATTTGATTTACGCTATCTACGTTATGTCTAAGCTGAACTGTAAATAAGCAGAAAATCCTTTCAGCAGAATTGCATTGCATTTCCTGAATGTCGGCATAGAGTGAAAAGAAATCTATTTTTCGTGAGTTTTTATATTTACTTGATAGGAAGGTGGTTGAAGGTGCGTTTTCATTATGTCCTATTCATCAACAAGATCTTGTTTTAGCGAGACTGTAATATCTGCACCCCTGATTACAATCGAAAGAGAAAGAAGCGAGATCTTGGTTTACCTGTAAGTTCCAAAGAATTTCTCACTTAAAGTCTAATTTTAAACGTGTTTGAGTATTTATATTTCGCACTTTATGTAGGTAAGAGATCGTAAAAAAATTCATTTCAGCAATGCTATCCTTGTCGTGGCTAACGATGGCTCAATAGTATGGATTTACGTGTTGTTGTATATAGACAAAATCTCAGTTTGAAGTGCAATGTTCTTTTACTTATTCGTTTAATTGTAATTAAAAAACCACCTCATCTATGGTTGTTGAATATTTCTTGTAAAAAATGATGTTTTCCTTCATTTGCTTGTTCATATAGCTCTAAATCCTCGGCGTTGATGAGCTCTGAAGGGTGTGCCATGCATTCGATTGTATTAAGCATCGTTAGAGGTGGTTCAATGCATATGTGGCCTTTACATGACTCAAGGTGGCCTACCGATGTATCAGATCAATGTTGCTATACTTTCAGATAAGTATATAGCCAATCGCCGATCCGGAGGCATGAAGGGGTGAGTGATTCCGAGGTGCGGGATCACTAATAACCCAGCTTGTAATGCAGTGCACTTCTGAAAACTGCTCGGCCCTCTAAGTATTTATGAAGAGAAGAATGCTGTTTGACTTTGAATTTATTCTAAGAAGATCGTGACAAATGGAGACTCAAACTGGCTGAGCGGTTATTGATCTTTTCGATAGTTAGAAATTCTCTCTAAGAAGCTCGTCATTTGAGAATAATGATAAAAATTTCTTCGATCGATTTAGGACTTCAGCTTAGGAGCATAGAAGTCAACAGCTGCTCGAGAATGTGATCACGCAAATCGCGTTTTCGTGTACGAAGTCGCCATCTTCAAAGTCCTACAAATACCATCATGAAAAAATATTTGTACATAAAAAAGGTGATAAATGGCGTTTTCAAACTTTTTAAGTAAGAAAAAGCAATTCTCCTTTCTTCATTTTTACTATTATTACAGCAAAAAATAATTAAACCGCGGACTTGTTTATACGTCTGGTGATAATTAATGGATCTTTTCAAGTTCAAAAGAAGACGAAACCGTCAAAACATCAGATGTTTGAATGAATGAAATTTCATCAACCTCGAGTTTTGGTTTATCAAGAAAAAGTGTGAATTATCAAAGAATGTGGAGGAGAATGGATAGCCGTTCGTGAGAATTAGTGTCACGAAATCTTATTATGTCTTCACCACAGACAAGCCTTTGTCTAATTTTATTTTAATCTCATTTATTTGACGCTCCAGTCTTCACATCTACTCTGCGGATTCCAGTTCTTCCAAGATTTGATTCGCCTCCTCGTTTCCATCACCCCCTGAGGTCTTAAACATTTGCGCTTGAGGTCGCAGTATCATTTTCAATACTGTCTTATACATTTCCAACGGCAAGGTTCGTCATGAAGTAAAATTAATGCGAAGATACAAGTTTTAACTTGAAACCCGATGCATTCCTAACAGACCATAACCCAGGAAATAGCTATGCGCGTATCGCGCGTTCGCTCTCTACCATGGGAGCTCTTGCCTAAATTGGTGACTGTCAGTAATTACCCGCCAGAGGAACTGACTATTGTGTTGGATTGATTTGGCACTCGTTTGTATTTGAATTCATCTGCTGTTTGTGGATTGTCGCCTTACTTGTCGTTGAACTCTGATCTACCCGATTCTCCGTAAAGTCACGAAAAAGTTCACTTTGGAATCACTCTCATTCAGGCTGCAGTAGTGGGTAATATGCTTCCAGATAAGTATGATACCAACTGACCTTGAAGAAATGCGACGTCTGGTGAATGTGATGCGAGGTCGAACCTGTATCATGTATGTGATGAACGAAATCACTGTCAGAACGCCACTAGCCCTTTTTTATAGCAAAGACAAGGAAACTCTTTCTACATATAAAACTATGACATGGATTGACACAGATTTCCTAATCCTGAAGAGACGCAAAGCGCTTCTGAACACAGCGAAGACACACTGGGTCCTTACAAATATTTAGCGACACCTCTTACCTTTGCGTTACCCTCATCCTAGAATGTATTTAGTGTAGTGTTCTCATTCATCGGATGATACCTCAACCTTAGTAAAGGTGCTTATCAAACGCGCAGCAGTTCATTGTGGCGCTGTGCAATGCATGGCTGCTACGACTAATCGATCGGAGGTTCGGTTTCGGCCAATGATTATCACTATCATACTGTTCACGCACTGATATCAGATGAAGTGATTTCCTTCTATGAGGCCCATCTATCAACACTGCTTGAATGTGTACTGGAATATTTCAAAGATTCATATACACAAAGTTGAACGAGTTTTATGAGTTAATCCAAAGGTGACTCGTTGTCTTGCACCCTTTTTTTTTCTTTTCCCTTCTTCTCTATTATTGTACACTTCTATAATTTTTCGACGTAGCAAAATAATCTAATGTTTTGTCTGAATACATCTAACAGAACTTCTTTTTGTTGAAAGGTCACGAGATTTTGGCGATAGGAGGAAGACGGCGAAAAGCAATTGAAATCATATTTCGGTGGATGTTTCTATTTCATGCAGTATCCGACTCAATTTAGTGGATCATTCATTTTCTCTATCTCATAAAAGTCATTGGACTAGAGTCGGAAGCGAAATACATCAAAGTAAATAATCTTCTATAGTCTGTCAAGGTCAATGGTATATACTGGTGTTAGTGTGTTTTCCAAGTTATAACTGGTACCATTCACGAAAACGTAGGACGATCTCGATCTTGGTTGAAAATGATTTATAATGCTGGCACAACAAGCGAATATATGTCCTTTGTGAAAATTTCATTATGCGCTTACTTTTTGTGTTCTAGTCGCATTTATTCCTTAATATTTATTTGTAATTATTTACGAAATTATCGACATTTAGAAAAAAGCAATGAAGAATCATTGTTAAGAATTCCTCAATATAACAGTTACGCTATCATAACGAACTTGTACTTTTCTGCGGCTAGTCTGCGATAACAGCTAAAAATATTCTAAAGAATGAAATGATGGAAAATACCAAAAAACAATGAAACTCAAAGGGTCCAAAGGGATAGTGTGTGAAATGATGAGAGTTTGAGAGAAGCTGTTATTTTATGCGAGCGAAAAATTGCACATTGAGCTTTCGTATCAGTTTAAGCCTCATAAAGTCTGTGACCGAGTGCCTGAACATGCACGTCATCGCGAATAATTGGGAAACATGCTACTTTAGTCCCCTCCCCATGACTTTCTTGCAACCACATGGAAACGCATTGGCCTGTTATTCTTCGAAATTGCAAAGTGCTCTACCAATCAGCATTTTACAATCAATAAAGCAGTATATAACACAAAACCCCTGTAATCCACTATCGCCTCCCCCCTTGCAAAATTTATTTATTTTTTTCAAATAGAATCAAAATCTGTCTTCTTAACTCCATGATATACCTTTTCAGTCTCGCATTTTGAAAGCGGAAGCAAGAAAAAACAGGCATTTCATTGAGGTCGATACAATGGGGTTATTACTAAAATTGGGAACTGTTGGATTATCACGTATTATAGGTGTTCACCTATCCATCGTCGGTATTTCCAGCGCCACCTTGCGTTGGATCATTAAAAAATGAGTTCTGTTTCTAATTATCACGAGCTTCATTTCTAAGTGAATTAAATATCAAAGAAATATTACGCAGGAACTATATAATATGACTATGGAGCATGCATCCGGCATGTCTATGCAGTCATATAAATCCTTACTACCGTATTAATGAAGAAATCACCTTTTGTTGCCGAGAAATCATCCTCGTCGCGGCAGGAAATTGATGAAAAGTGCAATAAAAATGACATTTGTTCTAGAAGATCGATCATGCTCCTGAGCTCCTACTACTCAGGTCATTATTGGCCCTTGTCAGCTCTTAGCGTTTCCTTACTTTGAATGACGCAAAAATCATGTTTTTGTTACGGATGAGACAATTTTCTTGGCGTAAACGTCCTGAATCGTAAAGATCAAGCCCGTTCTTGTGAGCCATGCACAATGTGCTCAAACAACCAGGTAATACCCCCTCACCAAGACGAAACGTAGTGGCTAATGAAATAGTCTTCGTTACTCTAATCAGTACCTTTATTAGGAAGTGGAAACTGGTCAGTTGAATGGAAAATGGCTACCATTAAATATTAACGAATTCCTGACGTTCCTTATTGCATAGCATATTTTATGAGTTACCGAAACCATTAATTATGTAATGCCACTTGAATGGAAGCACTTCTCTGAAGTAATTGAAGTAATGAGGAGAAATAAATCAAGTCAGCTTCCCTAAATCAGATATAATATCGCATTGCGCATAATTTATTAAACAATTATTGCGCAATAAAGAGTTATTGCGGACGAACTGATCTAGTTTGTACAACTGCTAGCGCCAGGAAAGGGTCACTGGTCGAATAGATGAACGAAATTTTGCGAAAAAGGTTTATATTTGCTCAATTCTTAGTATCTTTGGTGAAAGAACTAATCGAAAAACCGAAGTACACAACAGCATCTTCGTGATACTTTGTAAGATGATTTGAAATCTTGAATCAATTTCTTTCACAAGACCTGCGCTCACATCTACTACACGGATGCTAGCACTTCTTGCATACCATTCGTACCTCGTACCCATCATCCACTAGAGACATTTTGAATCTTCTATGTATTCGGCTGCTGTCCGAGGAGTGTCAGCATCTTATGGATATAACTGTGTGCTTACCAAACGATTTACAGAAAAGGTGTTCAGGAGAATTTCATTGATTTCAGGAAGTGAAGTGCTACCAGACGAAAGTGGTACTCTTTTCCTGCCTTCAGAGAGATGAGAAACTTAAAGAGCCCAATGTGAGATCAAGCCATTACTGTGCTCATCATGAGCAACATCACTACTACTGCTTCAACTCTGTTTGAATCAACTGAGAGAGAGACAGAGCGATGTTTTGTACCTTCGTGAAACTTCAATGAGTCAGATCGTGTGGATGGGGTCTATGGTACTAAATCCTTTTTGGAACCCTACTTGTTCGCATGATTGTCCTTCGTCCAGTGTTCTGTCAATCCTGGGCAGGATGACTCGAGTGAAGAGTTTACAGACAACGGACAGCAGGCAGATTGGGCGAGAGTTGCCTATGTCGTGAAGGTCTCCCTTCTTGAACGACAATACTGTCGTGGTGGTTTTCCATTAAATGGGAACCTCGCATTCTGATAGGTAGCAAGTGAAGAGCCGACAAAGCGTTGATGAGGACTGGCGGTAGGTTCTTCAGGTGTTCTGGTCTAATCCTGTCTGGGTGTTGTTGTGGTTCTTCCCCGACGATATAGCATGTCGGATTTCGGGAGGAAGACCGGTGGAACGTCTGATTTATCTCCTTTCAATTTATGTGACGGTAAGAGGACATGGCTAGCGAAAGATCTGAGTAGTATTGGTGGATGATTTTCTCCATAGCCCTTTTGGAAGCTGTAAGTGTACCGTCAGGGCATCGGAGTGCAATCATCTTGGTCTTATAAGTGGCGAAGCCTTGCTGAGCTCTGCGAATGCTCTTCTCAGCTTCTGCCATAACAGCTGCTCTTCTCTCTTTGACATCCTCTTTTATCGCTTCTCTGCAGCGTTTCGCAAGTTCGGACGTAAGGTTTCGGTTTCCTGCAGCTCGTGCGATTCCACGTTGACGTATCAGCTTGAGTGTCTGTGGAGACAAGTGTCTCTTCGTGACCTTAGGACTCTCGGCTTCCATAGCGCTAATGTGAAGATATTCAGCCAACAATCGTATTCTTCGTCGATGCTGTCGACAACGGTATCTTCCAAGAGCCGACTAATGATTTGAATACATCCCAGTTTATGGTAGCTCTTGGGACTTCGTTCTTTGAATTTAGCGGCTTTCTCTCCTCTCCTCGAAAATCGCAACGTTGCGCGAAGGAGGCGATGGTCTGATCTCGTGTAGAACTTAGGAACAACAGCGACGTCGGTCAGGCAAAACCTTCGATTTACTATGACGTGATCTATTTCGTTATGATACTCTCCATTGGGAGACTCCCACGTCCATCGCTGAGAAAGAGGCTTTTGGAATTGCGAGTTACCATGGATGGTTTGAGTCGTCATGATAAACTCAGATAGCCTCTCACCCTGTTCATTCCATTCTAGTCCGTGGGTCCCTATGTGACGTTCTTCAGAAGTTCTTCTAGGTCCAATTTTTTGCATAAAAAACTCCGACAAAGACCTTGAAGAATGTATAATATTCTCTGAAGAATTTTTTCAAGGTCCGTATGGATCTCTTCGACATCGTTTTCGTCATAGCTGATGTTATTGCGTAAGCAACGAAGATGTTCAAAGCCGGCATTTAACCACATCGTTTCAACCGTACTCGCCGCCCAATACGGGTTGTTAGATGTTCAAGTGAATCGATGTTCACGGTCAAATTCGATTTGACGAAGACGCCTACGCCGCCGACACCTCTGCGATCGCATGTACCAAGGAACAGTTCTTCTCCGGTGTCATAAACAGCGTGAAAAGGATAGCGTCTTTTTGTCTCAGCCAGGCCAATAACGTCGTAGCTTATTCATTCTTGTTTGAAGCAATAAATCTTCTACAGCGGATTCGTGAGCAAGGGTTCTTGCATTATAGGCACAGATAGTCACTTTAGTCTGTTTTGATCTTGGCAGCCTAGTTTGGCTCTGAGATTTTAGCAGCCTCTCGTACTCGTCCTACCTGGCGCTGCCGTACCAGGAGCACTTTCGGGGTCAGGGGAATGAGGCCTACATTTGTTACTGTTTTTAGCATGTCGATGCAAAACGTATAGCTTGCCAGGATCTAAACCTGGGAGCTGGGTAATCACGAGTAGGCCAGTCTCTTTCGGAGGAGTGGAGAGGAGCTTATTTGTTGGATGCGATTCCTAACCGCCTCCCATGTACTTCCCAGCCGCTTGATTGCAGGGTTTTGGCCGACTTGACTCGTAGAAAGAGAGTTTTGTCAAATCGGCGCTGCAGAAGCAGGGAGCTCTTCCCCTGAATCCACCTGCGTCTCTGGAGAGCACACGGTCACTTTTGGTTCGCGTTTATTCCCCTATCCACCCCTTGGGAACGCGTCACCTGCCCTCGCGACTAATCGAGCGGGATTCCTCAAAGAGGGAGATCCGTGGCTTTTACGATGCATACGAGGATAATTCCGTTCGTGCGATCAGTCCACATTACCTTTCATTTAGCACTTGGTTGAAATCAAAGAGAACACTAACATTCGAAATATGGAGACAAAAATCAAATCTCTTCAATTCCATCTGCGAGAAACAACAAGTTATAATTGCTCTAGATTCGCTGACAATAACTTCTCTCCATTCTAGACATTCTGTGTAATCTCGTGCCTAATCGGCTAGAATTGCGGTATTAGGGAAAATTCATGTAAAAATCATCTCTAATTATTAAACAGACAAGGAATGTTCTTTTCTGGAAAATGAAAAATGATGTTTCTGCGATGTCTTGCCTTCTTCAGTATGAAAAAGACATAAAATTACATTTATAATTACGGCGATCTCCGTGTTATGATCATGATTACAATCCACAAAAAACATTATGAAACTTTGAAAAAGTGAAATCCACGCTGAAAGCAATGTTGGAGACTGATAATCATTATTTGAGCCACGTATGTCAGTGGTCTGTCAATGAGGGCTGACTTATAGAGCCCGATACACGTGTTTCGATCTTGCGATCTCGTCAGTCGGGCAGTTACCCTTTCTCGTCTTTTGCTAATCTCTGTGGGTGCTCCAGTCCCCACAAGTTATCCGGCATATTGAAATTTGAGCTGTGGTCTTAAGAAAACACTCGAAATGAAAGATATGTTATATTAAATATACTAGCCACGAGCATTCGAGTGTACAAAACTCTGTGTTTGGTGAGTTCTTCACTGAACATAGAGTGTAAAACGTACGTCGTCGCTAACTCTTATTGTGGGGACTGGAGCACTCACAGAGATTAGCAAAAGACGAGAAAGGGAAACTGCCCGACTGACGAGATCGCAAGATCGAAACACGTGTATCGGGCTCTATAAGTCAGCCCTCATTGACAGACCACTGACATGCGTGGCTCAAATAATGATTATCAGGCATATTGAAATTTGAGCTGTGGTCTTAAGAAACACTCGAAATGAAAGAAATGTTGGAGACTATTAAACAGGTTAGTCAATTCAAGCAGAGGTATCTCTGAAACATTCGAGACAGCACAAGGTGGACTATCTAGTATGATCTAGTAAGTTCAGCTATCATTTTACAGTTTCATATCCAGGTGTCGGCTATCCAAAATACAAAATGCACGTTCTGAGTTTTTCCTTGATGACAGATCTAACCGTGACAATAGTTGTTCGCCGTGCAGTTGGTTCGGATATTGTTCGGCTCGTTATCTATGCTATAGTTTTTGATGATGACCTTGAGCTGACCCACCAAATCACATCATTGCCGATATCGCCCTATTATACGAATTCTCGTTAGTTTTTGTATTCTGATTTTCTGCGCTCCTGATTTCGTTCCGTCAGAACTTTTTTTGAGGCTGAAAAAAGTCTCATATTCTAGTGCACAGACTACGAAATTATTTCGATTGTGTGATTGCCCAATAACGTAAGCGGTAGATGTTTATTCAGTTTCAATATGTAAAAAACAGCTTTGAGATTATAGTAAAGAAACTCGTTCATAAAATAAGCATTAGTTTCACTCATCTGTATCAATGGAAAACCAAATTTTATTATGACAATCATAAATCTCTAGATTTATGAGTAAGTGAAAGAATTTTGCGGAGCGTAGTTTGTTTTTCTGTTTTAATCAAGCCAGAAATTATACGCGTCACCGTCTGCCCGTGACCTATATTGAATTCTATGATATTCAGTACTTTCGCGACGATGCTTCTCCGGATTCTCGCTCACTGAACGGCGCCTCATTTTTTTCTCTCCACACTGTGACATCTATGGATGTCACACCGGCCACTCTGCAATGTATCGTGTGTCCCTGCCATTTTTGTTGCGATTTCCGCTTCAGAAAGCAACTTTTCAACGCGTTTGAAAAAATCCGGATACTTCTTCTTATGCTATGTACAGTCGCCCAGTGTGCAGTCATATGCTGTTAGCTTTTTCATCACTTTGTTTGATCTGTCATCACAGTGTTTTTTCACTGTGCAGATTCCAGTACTTTTAGCATCAATTCACTTTTCGTTTGAACAGTGCAGAATACTGGAAGAGCGAGTCTTCTTGCAATCTTGAGGATAGCCTTGCTGTGGCGTTCCATAGAGCGGTGCTGTTGACTGCCGAAGAGAGGTCGGGATGAAGCTCTGCTCCACGCGCTCCGCGACGAACATCACAACCACTCGGCCACGGCGCTCCTCATAAGTTGTTAGCATCAAATGAATTTGTATACTTCTACAAAAAGTATTAGGGAGCCATGGTTTCAATATCTCATGATTACAAAAATTGCCCAAAAGTCGTTGTAGCTTTTAGAAATTCAGAAGAAAACGGCCGCTTGCCAAAAATGGTTCGCACACCGTATTCAATGACATTCATAAACGAGGAGGCATTCCGCCGCCTCTTCATTGGCCTCACTCTCTATACTACTCATTTTCTAAAACATCAAAAATTTTTACCGGAAATGGGAGTTCAGCGAGACACAATTAGTAAGGCAACCTCTCATGGAAGGCTGCCGGCCGCGGCATCATTACTGGATAGGCTATCGGTTGATTCACACGGAGTCCGGAAAAAAAACTTCCGTGCTCATGAAAGCGGGGCAAAGGAAATGACACCTAAATGTGTCATACCGGCCACTCCTGAGCGTTCACTATGATTCCTATATTTGCTATCTGTCATTCGTCGTGACAGTGTTGAAATCAATCATGAATTTTACACTGAAGAAAATGAATTTTTTCCCATGAATCTTTGTATACGATAGAATACATCACGCAAGATCTTTTTAGTTTTACGAAATATTACTTTTCACTGTATGCCATTCATTTTTCAAATCAAAATTAACTTCATGTGCTGCAGAACGTTTTTTCGCAGGAACTTTTCTAGTTCGTAAAACTCTGGATTTGAAAACATGACTGGAATTTGAGTAAAAGTGTTCATGAAAGGAATACTAAATGTGAGAAAATTTTATATTCAATCAATCAAGTGGTTTTTTTTTCATGAACAATGTTATAGCTGAACGTCTTTTGCATTATTGCAACAAATTCTTACATCAGAATTCACAAAACTTACAGATCGCAAATATTTTCTCTATCTGTTATCTTTCATTTGTTGTTCAAATGTTTTTCGGATTTGTTCATGCATTCGATTGCTACTTATGGATTTAGTCGTTTCTCATGAATACCGTTGAATGCTCTTTGAAATCCTATGACAGCTCTACTAGGGCGAGCCTAAGTCCTAAACCCTTTTTTCCGTGTGGTGAGAGATTTTCGACACTCACATGTCAGGACCTTTTAGGAGGCTACGAAGATTGGTGAGCGCTCAATACGATTGTAGTTATTCAAGGTTTAGAAAAAACGCTGCCCTTATGAAATGATCGAATATCACTTAAGAGATTTCTGTATGAGTAACCTTTGCACAATCAACGGAATTGCCTTCTAATACCTTGTATTTTTCAAAGGGAACTTTACAGCTATACAAAAAAATTTTTTTCAAGTGTTGTTTTGTTTTGTTTTTCTTCTCTTGTTTATGTTTTTTGCAATGAAACAGTGGCTTCAAAATACTCATTTTGATACTGATTTTCGTTTGCGAAAAGACTTCTAAAGTACGTTATACAAACAGAAACGCGATAGCATCTTGTTTTAGAACTGCATTTTTTTCAATTCCGCTGCGGATTTTTTGGTATTATGTAGCAAAATTTTAATTTCTAGAAGAATTTAATCGCTACGAAAACATGAATTGATACTGAAGGGACTCTGAAAAATGGAAACAGTATGAGAGCAATCACTGAGGCTGATCGTCTTCACGAGATGTTGCAGAAGCTCAACGTTGACCATTCTATTGTCGTTCGCCGTTCCATTTCATGCAATTAAGAAGGCAAATGCGTTGTCAGATAGGTCTAAAAACCAACCTAATTAATGTTGATTTCAGTGCGCAAAACAGCCATACCGTGATTTTTTGCTCGTAGTAGGGTTAATGTGATCTAACAAAAAGATTGAATACCGTATGAGTATCCAGTTGATGAAGGGAAAGACTAATTAGAAAATTTTCATGATTTTCCACTAAAATATGGCTTTTTTCTGTTTTCTGTTCAACGCTCGGCCAGTTCGTATTGCTCAATCGCTTATTTGCGTATTCGTCGCATCATTGTCAATTAATTGGCATAAATTTCTATTAGTAATGTAATGACTAATGAGATTCAAGCTACTGTGCGTCCATCCCACTCTTTCTCTTCCTCCCTTCCCTTTCCCCTTATCTCTCTTTCTTTACTTTTCTCTCCTTCTCTCTTGCAGTCTCTCTCTGTCCCTTTATTTTTCGACAGTTTTGAGAGAGTCGATCTTTGAAATGTCGCTTTGCTGTTGCTGCAGAAAAGGCATCCAAGCGAATGTAATGCCATGCTTTTCGTCAAGTTAGAAACTGAATGAAAAGGAATATATCAAAATAACGGCAAGGAAAATTTTTTCAAACACATTATATAAATTATGCATTACATATATATTTATTTATCTATTTATTTATATGTATATACATTAACTTAGAAGCTGGATGAAAAAGGATATATCAAAAAGCGAAAACAAAATTAATCATTTATGACAAAGACTCATTACAAAATTACAATTTTGACAATTCATCAAAGAATCAATACAAATATTATGCATTATATACTATTAAATTAGAAATTGAATGAAAAGGAAAATATTAAAATAACGGAAAGAGTTTTTCTAAATATTACATTACATATATTATGCGTCATGTATTACACATCATACGAAATCATGCACTATTAAAATGAGAAAAATGAGATTGTACGAAAATGCTCGATGACTTTTTCAGAGTATCTTAGCATAAAATGAAGCAAAGGAAAAAATTTCTTTTTTATCCTCATGATTAATGTACGGCACCTCCTGAATTGATGACCTTTCATAATGATTCACGTCATGAAAGTTATTGATAGTACGTAATATTTTACAGGAATTCCAAAAGAGTGAATGACTACAAATTCAAAAAAGTATCAAAAAAATATTAATTGATAAATTATGATGGGTAAAAAAACAAAATCGCTTCTAAAACGTAATTAGTTAGTGCCTATTCTCAGCTCTTGGCTAGAAAACGTGAAATAAATGCACCGGTTTTTCTAGAACTATACGAGCTAGGAATCCTAGAGCCTCCTTTTCTATAATGACCTTCTACATCATCTCACTACATCGCCTGATTAGAATGAACGCTCTTCAATGAGGTGCCAGTGTCACTCTCTAAGAAACCACTCACTGGTTGGAGAGTGGTGGAGATCTGGTAAAGCTCTAGCACAACTTCAGTAACTCTAGTGAAAAAAAATCTACTTTAGCCAACAGATTCCCATCCATCTGGAGACTAATGGAGCCAGTTCGATTCTTCGTGATTCCTAAAAACCGCTCCTTTGATTATTCCGGCTGAGTGATGGAAATGTCAGTTGAGCGAATCTCATTGAGGAGACTTTTAATAGTACTCACACGACGAGCCGACATTCTGACGCCTGTCGCGTCTGAAATTCGTATCATCTCCAACCGTTGGTGATGACGGCGTTGGCGTTGACGTTAAAGGTGTTGGTGTCGGAGATGATGGTGGTTGAAGCGTAAACCATTGACGTTGGTGGCGTTAACGATGGTGATGGTACAGTCGTAAATCATTGACAGTGGCGTTGGCGATCGTAGATAAGTAATAGGCCGCGTCAGTTTTCTATCTGTTTACAAAAAAAAAAAGAAGACGACCGTTGGACAATATATACTCTGGCACTAGTGGATTGCTCTTTACGACGTTGACGGATTGTCGTCACACCACATCCGATTCATCGTCGGCCGATCGGCCCCGCTCATCGACACTTTACTATAGTAAATGCATATCCACACATCGACGCAGTAACTCCTCTCTCATCCTCTCTCCTCTAACTTCACCGACCAATGAATTGTTTCTTCTGCGTTCCTAAATATTTGTAGGACCTTTTTTCTTAACCTCAGATAGTAAATTTTTAATAGTAACGTCTTAACTCGTTTGTTTGCTTTCTCCTTCTTGTTTTTATTCTCACTTTAGGCTTTATTATGACGTGTTGATCAGCTTGGTACAGGTTGCCAATCGTATGGAACTCTTCTCCATGGGTTCAAATTTCCTAAATGCATCTTCTGTTGAAATTTCTTCGCTGTCGTTTTTCGGTGTACCAATATATATCAGAGTATATAAATATATCTACTATATCTTACATCATATATATTATATAGAGATATATCTACTATAACTTATATCATATATATGCATGTATGTGTATCATATCTCCATAAGTTCCATACCAGTAGCTTTCAACGTAATCGAAGAGGTGATAATTTCTAATGCGCTAAAGTTATGTAATAGAATATATATATATAAAGAAAACTGTCGAGAGAACAGAGTTTTTTATGGTCGATGTGCTCAATAGATTCATAAAATTCAAGTCGACTAGCTCATCGGTTATTTTTTGCAATAACAGTATTTCAATATTTTTGTAAACGAACAAAGTTTTATCTATGTGTCCTCAAAGATTATGTGTAGTGATTTTGAAGTCCTCTTCAGAAAAAGTAGGTTAAAGCCCATTTTCAATCAAATTACCTTATTTTGCTGAACTCTTTTTTCTAACATTTCAATCTTCAGATAACTCAAAGCTTGATTATGTACACGAATTCATGTCTCGGCTGTCACCTCACTGACTTGTGTACTTACGAAGTGCCTGTGTGGAACTTTGAATACGAGTTTTGAATTACTTATGTGTATGCGAATCGTATTGTGCACTCTTTGATGTGACCTGGATCCTCAAAATCTTGGAAGGTTGTGAAAATCGTCCACTTCATTTTAGCCCGACAAGCTGTGTGCGAGAATAACTACCTTTTTCTGTGACATTTTCACTGCTCTCTCGTAGCCACTTCATGAAAATTCTAGTTGAAACTCACCCAATTATAAGTGACGGTAAACATCAAGCTATCCATCGTCCGCTTTGGACTATAAAAACTAGCTCAACTAGAATTTCTACATAACTTAGCTGTTACTTGATGCGGGAGCTTCAAATTATTGTTATCGTCACAAAAAGTGTGTCGCATTGTTATTTCATTGAACACACTTTTTCTCCTATATTGTGATTGTCGGCCACAGTAGTTTTGAACTTTTTTGTAAACATGGATTCTAACAGCATTACAACATTTAGAAATCCATTCAAAATACTATCACTTAACTTTACAATTTTTCCGTATCCGTACCGTGGGTGAAAGGTTCGTAGAAGATAAAACTACACGGTGAAACTGTTTTTGATAGAAAAGGAGCATTGTGCTAAGTTGAAGCAAATAGGGAATGTATTTGAGCAACATTTTTTTAATGGAAATCAAGCCACGGAGCTATCCAAGCAGATTGGTCCTGCCATTATAATAGAAAATCAAGTGCATGGTACATCTTTGTTTTCCACGATGCTGACACTTTTCTATAACAAACAGTACGGACTCTCTTTTTCTGAAGAGCTCTAGAGGGGCTAAGTATTACGAAAATTTACTTAACCCTCACGTCATACTGTAGCAGCTAGGATATCTTTTTTTTAAATTGCTTTGTTGTTTCGGCTACTATATACATATACACACATATATATTACATATGCACACATAATATATATGTATATATATGTGAGCGCATGTGGCGCAGTGGGTTAGAGGTGCTCTGCGTCGCACACGAGGTCGATGGGTCGACCTCGCGGTCATGGCTCACCAAGCCATCCATCCCTCTGTGGTCAGTAGATTGCTACCAGACTGGTCTCAGACTTGTCTGGGAGGATAAGCAGCACTGACTCGGTTCAGCGGAAGCACCGCGAGCCATTGCAAAGGCCAAATATGCATTCAAACCTCAGAGGAACTTAAAACCTGAAGGCGAATTCATGGCGCATTCCTAAGGGCCAAGAGCTTTATCCTTTATTTTAATTCATGTATATATATGATATATATGCATATATATCTAATTCCCTTCTGCTTGCCGCATTGATTTATTGATTCATTCATGGGCTAAGTTGTAGTTAGATGTGAATAAATAAAATACTAAAAGGGAAAAAAACTGATTTATCGATAGTATTTATCACATATGCACCAACCATGAGATCATGTTGAAGGCTATGGTCTATAGACTATATGATCATCGGCTTTCTTGAAATGCTGCTCTGAGGTTGGTAATAATAGTATTTATTGAATACTAGTAATGCAGTATAATAATACAGTATAGTAATGCAGTACAGTAGCACAATAATATACTAAAGTACATGGCCAACATTTCGACAAGTCTCGCCATCTTCAGAGCCTGGAAAAGTCAAATCGATTTGCAGTCCACCCAGGCAAACAGTTCCATTATTCATCCAGAAAATGTCAGAAACAAATTAAGGATTGCATAGTTGCATATTTAAGGATTGCATAGTTGCATATTGCATTGCATATTTTGAAGCAATCACCTTTCAAACGTTTTCGGTTTTTCAACTATTCATTGGAGACCAGTAGCTTAAAGTCAATGCATAAGTAAGGCTGTGTCTGACTCAGGTCGGAATGATTAGCCAGAAGTAGGGGAACAGTCACGCGTGGTTACGAAGCACTTCTCTTTACGATTGATTATTGGGCCTTTACTATGCTTTTTAGAGAATCATCCAAAGTTTTGCGCAAATGTTTTAGATTCTTGTGCGTGGGCAGTGAATTTGACAACGACCTTTACTCCCTCATGTTTTTGTTTGCTATGCGTTCCTAGTGGAGTCTTTGGGTCGAGTTGCGTAATCCACCTAGGTATTTTTCAAGCGGATGCAGAGCGATCTACCCATTTTGCCACTGTATTCGTCCCGGCATGTCTGCAAGAGATTAGGTATATTGTACCGGATCACATGTCATCGCCATCTCTGAAGTTGGGGCAATTCTAACAAAGATTTCTTCTAACTATACCGAGCTTGTTGGATAGTCGGTCCTGGGAGCTGTATAGTCATCATCGGTGATCCTTTTTAACTTTAACAACTGAACCAAGTGTTTTTCATTTACACAATTATTTAGTTTCTTATCTGTTTTATGCTAATTGACTACCTATAGGTATCCATAAAATCTACTAAACATCCATGCTCATAACCTTGAGTGAATGCAATCGATTCAGAAAGATTCTCTCCACTAAATATTAATCAACAATGGTAGCCCGCGGCTAACTAATTACTTTAACATAAACTTCCTCTACTCCTAAGATTAATAGAATAAGATAGGGAATATTACGACAATTTCTTGATTGTATTTTTGCAATAACCGTCCCACGAAAATTTTGTATCACTGTTTTTATTATCTGTTCATAATATACACTGAATACGGCTTTATGGCGCACTGATGGAAAAAGTATTTTACATCACTTAACACAATCAGCAAGCAACAAACCGAAAGAAATTTATCTAAAAAGGAATTTTTGGAAACCGATTCTAGCTAAATCTCGCCAGAAATAATCAGTAATATTTCAACATAATTGAGCCTACACAAAATTGATGCCAAGACCTTTGTTAGTCTGGCGTTCTATTGTCATAGTCTTCTCAGAAGGTTCGACTATGAATCATGTGAAAAATATTCTTAACAGGAAAAATCGACAATTCTAACCTTCATGTGAATAATCAAATTATTACTCAGATTATTGATTATTTCTGGGACTAGTAAAACTGTTAATTATTGAAATAAAGAACTTTTTTGTGCTAGCGCCATATATTCCGGTGTTTCAGAAAGACGCTTTTATGAAGCTCAAAATTCAGAATAATTTATGTTTCGCATCGGCCTCGCACTTCGCTGGCAGCACGAAGCCACATGAACGTGTAGACAAAATCCTTTAGTATCAGAGTTAGACTCTTGCTCTGGAGTTTTTTCCAAAGTGAAGAATTAATCCCTAATCAAATAACAAAAATCGCACTCAACTTAGGCGCCATCGATCGATGATCGCGTCGACCCCCTCCTCCCTGCCGCCTCAGCCTGCAGCCCGTGATTTGGCCAAAGTTCACTTGCTCGCGTATGTGAATCAATCTTATTTCCTTTGCTACACTGCGTAGAAAAGACCTTTCCAAAAAATGAGCACAGAATTGGTATCTGCAAATCTTACGCTATCGAATTATTACTGGAAGTTTAAAGAAAGAGCTCTGTTCTGCGAGAAAAATGCCTGTATGAGACACAAATGTTCTCCTTCTGCTAGAGCTTTACAAAAAGTCTTTTCCGAAGTATCGATCACGTACGGCGCTAGCCAGAAATTTCAGCTATCGAATGGTTACCAACATTCTTATGAAAATTTCTTGTTCAGCGAAAGTGATCGGTTTTTGATGGCGTGCCGTTTGACGCAAAAGTACCGCAATTCAGAAATTGTCACCTTTATGTTGAATGTTTACATGGTAGTCTTTCATCTTTTTGCCACCGATCATAGTAATGGTATTTTTTGGGGCTGAGCCACATTTTCATGCTAGCTCCATCCTTCAACACCACGACCATAACCGAGACGTAGTTCAAAATCCACTCAAATGGTTTACCGCCTTATCGTGACTGCGAGGTATTCCTGGATGTCGGACTGCGAAGTGAAGTGAAAGGCTAAGCTCTCCCTCCCCTCCAGCAGGGCCACACAAGCTGAGAAGGAGTTCAACGTTTCCTCTCGGAAAGCTCAGCTAAGAGCAAACTGCACCCGGAATGACTGCCGTCTTGGTAGCCACTAATCGCAAAGTAGTAATCCCCTGTGATCCGCATGGACCGGCGACTGTTCTAATGTGGTGACGAGCCGAGGAAGCCTTTGCTAGATTTGTCTCGGGTTTACAGGGAACAAAACAGCTAAGCCAGCATATTTGCATATGCTGGAGTCTGCACAATTCGTGGAAACGGACCGTCTAAGTATGCAAATGAGTAAGTTCAACATCTTCATTCAGAGGGCCACCTGCCAAGTGGATCCCCATTGCGCGTTTTGGAATTGGCGCAAAATTAATTGTGAAGCTGTAAGCCGCTCGCCACTCCACAGCAATCGACAGCATGTTACCTTTATCATCGAGGTGCACTCTAACACTAATGCTTCAAGGATGCAGCTAAAATAATGCCTTCTGAATCATTGACATACCAATAAAATGGAAAATTTGACTGTAATCTAAACGAATCCTCGTGAAGACGGACTATTCAACTGTTAATGTAGCGTATAAAATCATCCTCGTGGGATTTCACTGTTTCTAGCTGAACGAAATTTGCTTTTTCCGGATTTACACTGGCTTGATCCTACCGCAAGACAAATCAAGCACTCTATATCACTAACGCCTACATATTGGTGTGAGACTTCTCCAAAATGATTGAAGGAAGCTCTGACCTAACACAGTGGCGGCATTGTATAACCTAAGCGAGTATTCTATCACCCCTATCACTCACCACCATGAATTGAGTTGAATTCGTAGCGTATCTTTAATGGACTGCAAAGTGTCGAATGCTTCATTTATTTATTCATCCCTAGGCCAACGTTATCAACACTGTGATTGACTGAGGTGGCGCTGTCTGCACCAGTCCGGCCCTCACTAGCAAGCCAGCCGCGGACTGGCGCTAATCAGCTGCAGCTCACTGGCTCAGTAGTTGTGTGATTGTCGATCGGCACCAGTCGGTGGTTTTCCGCTGTTGTGAGTGGGAAGAGGAGGGAAGAGGGATGGAGAGGCGGAGAGATTGTTGGGCTTTGGTAGCCCATAATTAAGCCATCGCGACCGAATCCATCATCAACACAATAATCCGGCTTAATGCTGGACACCCCCGTGCTATTATGATTTTACTGTCACTTGTCAACAGAGAATAGTATATACACGCTGGTCAATAGTAATGTATACGTAAACATTCATAAGTTATAATTATAAATTTTTCAAAGACGTGTTCACATCAGCAGTAAAATTGAAGGGATTCAGTCAAGCTTAACAGTCCTATGGGACCTTAAAAATTTATTACAGGTTGCCGTAATGAATCTTTCGTTGAAGTCACAATACTCCGTAGCTAACATTTCAAACGGTCTTATTTCTCTTATTTCCATATAGAAATAAATCGGATTTACGGATTGGGCACCAAGATTTTTCAGTTACTTTGTGGCCTTCCTAGCGATCTTCGAATGCTTCTAAGATTTTTCTCATTCCGTTAAAAAATTTTGAACCTCAGATAATGCTTAAAACTTTGAAAATATTGAAAGTTATTACTTTTTGTGAATATGGAAGAAAATGTTTATAAAAATGCGATTAATCGTAAGAAAATGTCTTTCCTCTCTCTGTTATTATCTAAAATGCCTGTATCATCTTTGATCTCATTCTACTCACCCTCGTTATGTTTTTCATTGAAAAATTCCATCATCGACGATCGTTAAGACTTTATGAGTGACATGGACGAAATTTGGAACACTACGCAATTTAGGGCGCAACGAATAAAGTAACGAAAAAGAAAATTGAAATTCGGTAAAAACAAACAATTTTGCATCCTTCCTTTCCGCTGTTTCACTGTCTCGTATCCTTTTCCTTCCTTCTTCCCTGTTTTCCATCTTCATTTCGTTTTCTGCTCATCGATATCGCCGATTCCTGCTAAGTAGTTCCAATAAACACTAGACGATGATTTTCTGTCGAGAACGGTTTGTTCCGATTAATCATCGTCCTTTCCAGTCGTCAAGAGAACCAACGAATAACAGCAATCCTAGCCAGCAGTCGATGTTCGTGGCATTTGAGTCGGACAACGGGGTCACTTGGGGTCACAGGTGGTTGGTGACACAGTGGAAGCTTTTCCCATTCCGACCACTGCCTGACCTTGACCTAATGTCAGCACGACGTTTCACGTCAGCTTCTAAACTCTCACACATATCACGATGCTGATCTCGTATTTGTTCAGAGGTACACTTATACTTGCTGCCCAATTTTCAGAACTTTCATATCTCTCACAATGTTTGAAATAATTATGCTATTGATCTACTGATGAGATCTTTATGTGCGTTTTTGATTCCACTGAGATTCAGAATAGTGCCTTCTCTGGTTCAGCCAGATTTATCGAGAGAAAAGAATACTCTACCTTTTGTTATTTGGAAATTCTCTGCCATTTTTACCTAACATCGTAGGCTGATGCATAAAGTGAGGGCGGTCTCACAAACTAGCTTTTGTTGTATTTTTGATTTGTTTCAGTATCACACATCAAATTTCAACATTGCCTAAACCGCATTTTTGTGAGGGTAAGAATGCTCCTGGCTACCGAACTATTATAGAAAGGGCCTCATCGTCCATTACGGCCATTTCGTCATTTAGATGAGCGATATTCTGGGTGCCTAATCGTTCTACACAACGGAACTCGTCTTTGTTGTGAACTGTCTCAGGTTGTAGAGTCACCACTTCCATTCAAAAACTTAGCTTAAAATTCCCTTGGTAGCAAATGCGGGAACTAATAAGGTAACCTACTGCTGAGATCGTTTAAGCCCTGGTAAGCGAAAAAGCCGATCATTCTCTGTACTGATGACCTGGCAATGCACTAATTGAGCTCCTTGATGCTCCAACTTCCTTAGCCGGAAAAGTACGGAGACAAAATGTGATTTACTATAATGTTTGCATGGTTTATGGGGATGGGTTATTCAATTCCCAGAAAATGAAGCATAAAAAAACACAAAATACAGACAGAGTTAGTGTGAAGCGTTGTTCGACGAAAGATTCTCAGCTCAGATTATGGAAATATTGTTTTTTCGACTCGAAATACTTAGCATAACGAATTCTACATACGGCTAGCCTCATCCATCGTACAAAAAAATGGATAATCTCCAAATAATTTTGCGGCCAAATAAGAGCATGTCACTATTTTCTATGTATTTTTTCATCTACGTAATATGTTTTAGTTGATAATATAGTAAAATTCCTTTCTTAGTGGAGAATGCTGCAAATACCTAAGAGATTAATTCCTGCTCCTTTCATCGAACAATCCCAAAACTCCACGGAACGTTTGGTTCAATCACAAACACAAATGTGTAATTAACATATTCAAATGTGCCCAATCGTAGCCTCAGCAAAAATGGACAAAAATTCCTATACACTCTACGAGGGAGAGTGTATATTCAGCAACCTGTGACGATTCCAATGATGATAGGGTACCCAATGATGTGAAGTGTTCTGCGAAACTTTGACGTCAAGCGGGACTCGAACCCGCATTTCACCCTTTCCGGAGGCGTGATTTGCACATCACTCAACATCACTGGGTATATACGTAACATCATATCACCGCTAAAAAGCGGTCAGATAGAAGGAATATTTGATGACAGGGTATTCATCAGCCGTTTATATCAGCATCGGAGTCATTGCTTCCGTATTCTCATCAGCCACGCCAACCACACCATCGTTGACCAACATCATGGACGGGTACAAAGTGCTGCGATTTCTTGTACAGTTCATCTGTATGCCCGTTACATTCTTGTAATGAGGTAATCGACCTAGTTTTGCTGTCCAGCTTGACAACTTCGTTAACTTCACCTCTTCCCTACTCAGCATTAGAACTTGATAAAACCGGTTATGAAGGTTGTAATGTGTTGAATGCAGTTGTTACCTATTGTTTGTATCGTGTGATACTATTTTTTCGATGCGTACTCATGTCTAAAGAAGAGAGGTTTTCATGAACTTCAGCAATCAATCGAAAGCTTAGATTTCTGACTAGAGCTCCACATAGATGGTTTTTCATAACACCTTTTTATAACGTTGCAAAATTCAAAATAAGGTTATGTATCACGAAATCACTAGTTTTTTTTTCTTATCTCGTTTATATGACTCCATGAACAAAACTCCTTTCTTAAGATGCTAGGACTCATTCGATAGCACAAGTTTTGAAGAACTCAAAAATATGGTTGCTTTTCAAAAAACCCCCTTGCTAGCGCTCTAGGAGAAAGAAAAAATTTGTGCTTCACACCTCGCCATACAGTGCTCTTTTTTGGACTGGTAGTAATCTTTCGATAGCGTATTATTTGCTGATTCTGACGTTGAGCTTCTTTTTGAAAAGACCGTTTCCTTTCGATGCAGGAGGGAGATATGCCATCAGCCAAAGCGCGAATCGATGGTCGTGTGAAAAGGCCCACATCCTCTCTTTCCACCACCCAAAGATGGCCAAGAAACACCTTTTCGCGTATGTGAAACGATCTTATTTTCCCTGTTGCACTGCAGAGAAACGATCTTATTTTCCCTGTTGCACTGCAGAGAAACGATCTTTGCACAAAATGAGCGCAGCGTTGAAATCAGAAACTATTACGCTAACGAATGTTCACAAATAGTCCAAAGAAAGAGCTCTGTACGGCGAGAAATTTGCGCGTCTGTAACGTAATAATTCTGCCCCTGTAGCGACGCCAAGAAAAGGGTTTTTCGAAAACCGGCGACGTGGAGCTGTAGCCTGAAGTCTTAGCTTTCGACTGGTTACTGAAACTCCTATGAAAATATCTTTCCAACGAATGAGGTCGGTTTTTCATTTGCCGCCTTTTTATGATCAGAAAGAACCATTTTCTCTAGACAATTCTAACGACAGTGAGGCTTCCGTTGATCCATACTTTATCAGTTTTCACTAACATTGAGTTAAGAGTTATCCTTGATCAGCTCTAACAATATAGGTTCTCAACAATACCAAATTTGGCTTGTGGCCCGTGAATACCTAAAATAACATTTAGTTAATTCTAAAGGCTTCTGACAACCTTTTGTTCAAAGGACAGATGATCAAATCGCTCGAACAACTTTGGAGAGCTATAGTCGCGCTCTTTAATCCTAGTAAGAGTTTTCCATTTCACTTTACAGTACATCTAAACAGAACTCTTTCCCTAATTGGTTTTGATCCACACCCTACCTTGCCACATCATTCAGAGACAATATTTTTCTAGTTAGTCTTCAATTCGGTTCGATAGTTTTCCCATTACTGTGCTCCCTTTTCTTCCCATCCCCTTCATCTCAATCATTTCCAATTCATGTAGTCATACCTTTTCGAGGAAATGATCTTTGCCTTCTACATTCTCCTTTAGATCATCTGATTTTTTCCTCCTATTCTATTTCCTGCCTCACTTCGTTATAATTTGTCCTTCTATCCGATTTCTATGCACCAGCTTCTTATTATCTCTATTTACAGACGAGCAAATCAGTTTTGCTCTTGTTTAAGGATAATGAACTTATTATTATTTGGGCCAACTTGTCATGTGGTCTGGTAAGGGCTTTTGTACCAGCCCGATACACTTATTTCGTCCTTACACACTCGTCAGCCGGACAGAACCCGTCGTCTTTCGATCTTTTTATAGTCAGTTCTCTCGGCAGCCTTACACTCCTTATAGAGAGTCATCGAAGACGAACATTTTACACTCTATGTCAAGTGAAATTTTCACCTAACACAGAGTGTTGCGCACTCGATTGCTCTTTGGTTGGATACTTTTGGCTCAAATAATAATGAAAAGATCTATTGGAATTTGATCATGGTCTAAAGAAAGCACTCGAAGTAAAGGTATAATTATGACAAAAGTATCAGCCAAAGAGCAATCGAGTGCGCAAACGCTCTGCGTTAGGTGAAAATTTCACTTGACATAGAGTGTAAAATGTTCGAAAACTTAAATCATTCTTTTTTTGGAATTATAATGATCTTACTTTTTATTTGAATCATGCCTGACAAGTTTTCTAAAAAAAGACCATGCGTCACACAAATGTGATTCGATTGATGTTTCTAATACTCTTCCATACTTCCTTTCAAATTTTTTAAGTCTTTCCTTGAGCTCAGAAGTCTTCACTGTCACTTTGAGTTTTCAGCTACTTTTTTCTTATTTACTCACTATATCTTAATGAGTTTTCGGCAGAGAAAATATACAATTAATTTCATTACAACACCCTAAATCCAGAAATTGGGAAGGAAATTGTACTGGAAACAGTAATTCTTCTTTTTTTTTTGGTTTCGTCCCTGTAAATCACTGAAGTCGAGTGCTCTGAGTCATTCTTTTTTTACTGCATTCTTGGCATACCAAAAAATTCTGGATTAGTAGGTTTTTTTTTTCTTAAAGGATTGCTTTATTTCCCTTATGATGAACGAACGAATGATTTCTCTCTCTCGAATATCATTTTGAGTCATTATTTTCCTCCGTAATCATACCACCAACCTACTTGACCGCTTATGGATTCCAGACCGTTCTTGAAGTGTCTGTTTTCCATTGCTATTTCTTGTGTCTAATTTGATTCTCCCATGCGTTTTTGAGCAAAGATATAGGTGATTAAAAGTTATTTTAAGCACTGTTTTGCATTATTTTACTTTCTTGTTCATATGTGTAACGAGAATATTACATGTAGCACAGTGACTAAAGGAACTTTGCATGCACACGTAGTCGTTTGTTCTCAATGTGGGACAACTCAGTCATTAACTCCTCTGAGTTTAACAAACTGAAACAGATTTGCCTCAAAGAATAGGGAACACTGAGTTGATACGTCGATAAGTTTCAGCGAGTAATTGTCTAGATCAGATGTAATCAATCACCTCTAAGTCAGTACGAATGGAGCCGAATGCATAGTGCGGCTCAAAGTGCTTGATCGACGCCGAGCAGGCGATTTCTAGTCGTAAACAAAACGATTTGACAAATATGATTGTATATCAAACCTTTCATTTCGTGTGTTTTCTTAAAACCACGCTCAAATTCAACATATCTCGTCATTCTTATTTGAGCCAACATGTCATGTGGTCTGTAAATTGGGCTGACTTTTGAAGCCCGATACACGTGTTTCTACCTTGACGGTCTCATCAGTCAGGCAGTACCCTTTGTCTTTAGCCAATCATTTCGGGGCGCTCAGTCCACTATACTATGAGTAGGCGACGATCAAACAATCTACACTGTTTGTCAACTGGAATAATCACTGAACACACAGTGTTGTAGACATGATTGCTCTTGGCTGATATCATGCTAAACAATCGAAAAAATCCACTTAACATACACTGTAAAATGTTCGACGTCCTCTTCTCTCAATATAGGGAACTGTGGCACCGAGAGGATTGTTAAAGACGAAGGGTACTGCCCGACTGATGAGACCGTAAAGGTAGAAACGCGTGTATCGGGCTCTATAAGTCAGTTCATTCAACAGGCCACACGAGATTTTGGCTCGAATAAAAATTATGAGATGATATTGTATAGACAAACGAAGGTTTTGATGTCTCCATTTTTTTTCTTCTCATTCTCTTGCAAACTGAGCAGAAAACAAAATACAAGAATAGAAAGCACAGTACAATAAATGTTCATAGTTCAAATCATTCGAAATTTGTTGTTGCTCGAACAGCGCAAATCTATAATCCACTTATAATCTTGTGGAAGCGTCCGTCTTAGTCTTTTCTGAAGTCCATTGCTCATTCAAGATGATGTCGAGACTTACCCTTTTGCAACTGTGTTTAGTGTATTGCAGCGATCATTTAGACCAGCTGACCCTTTCGGGACGGCAGTTGATCAGTCGCACAAGACAATTAGTAAGCGGCGCGCAATCCTCATTAATTGATAATGATTTTTTCGCTATGAAAAAAAAGCCTTTAGTCACTTATGTGTTGCTACGATACTCCATGATTTCCTCTTCATGGTCGTCTGCTTTTTGTGCATGTTTTCGCTCACGTGTATAAAATTATCTCTTATGTACAAAGAAAATTTCTAGTGCGAAACGGAATCTTCTTTTCGCTCTTACAGCGTTCTGTGTAAACTTTCGCAAAAACCTACTTTAGTTTGAGAATTGCCGTGGTTTCAGCTAATGAATGACTATTGTCATGGATGAATTTGTGATCAAGCATTGAAAAGACGGTCGACATTCTCAGAGACTATTCAAGAATGTTTCTAACGAGGTTTCTATAAAACAATCGATGAAAAAGGTATTATATGCTTATACCAGGCGCAATGCATTGGCTGTAGGTCGGCTGTCGGGCATGAACTTTCTTCACGACGTTTCAATATTCTTCGCTGCTCAATCCATATGATAAAGGGCGAGTGACAGAGAAAACGGCATTGATGATGGCGAAACCGCCGAAACACGCGTCTGCCGAACTGTTGCCACGGCTGAATTTGCACCTAAACGTCGAAAAGATGGTTCGAAACATTCTTAAAGGCTATATCGAATGTCTATCAAAAGTTCAGTGGAAAGTCGTCCACAGATCCTAGCCGAGCAAAAGTGGTAGTGTGAAGCATAATTTCATTTCACTGCTACAACGCAATAAGAAAGGCTTCAGAAACGAAGAATATTATCGTACTCGCCGAGATGTAAGCCTTTGAAACATTGGTAAAAGTTTAATGAAAATGGTTCTTCCAGCGAAAAAGATCTCCAGAACATCGTATATCGAACTGTATACACACCGTTTTGAAAGGGTTAGCTTGCAACGCAAATAATGTGCCAGTGTGTCGAAGTAATGCGTGTGAATGACAGCCGTTGCACAAGAACCATTAAAGATCGAATTTTTCGAGGTATCAAGCGCAGATTAAAAGGACTACCACTCCGAGTTTGTCAGAGTTCGTCACGAAAGCTCTAGAAAGAAGATATGAAACTCAACAGATGCCTAGAGTGAGAAGAATCCACTGGACCACTCTTGTGGGGTAACAAATGAAGGTGAATCCTTACTGGAGTTTGCTCGACTAATCGATGTCCAACTCGGCAACACTTGATACAAGTGATACTCGAATCTTATTTTCTTCCCCCTAAGATTTGACTTACTGTTAGCTGGTGTGTAATTGTGGGAACAATTAAAAAAAACTCTTGCATTCATCAGTTCCCTACAGGTGCGCCATGCATTCAACTCCATTCGTAAAGGATTAATTGCATATTCAGCCTATGCTTCACTCACTTGAACACGATATTTCGGGTTAGTATTTTTGAACATTCGAGAACCGCTTGATATCAAATTCAGTGGTACCGGATTGATGTGAGCTGGTTAGCCCAGAATGCGAAGCCAAACCAACTGTTACGTGCGCCTCACATAGTACTGTCTCCACTACACTAAATGTGCCCAATTTAGGTGATATCCACATAGTCAAGATAAAAGATGAATCTCTATTTCCTCAACTGACTGGAGCAAACAAAATATTTTACAACCAATGTGTTTGGTATCAACAAAAATTTTTTTAGCACTTTGTTTGATCCGTTATCAGAGCTTTTTTTCACTGTGCGGATATCAGTACTTCTGGCATTCAACTCGTTTTTCGTCTTCTTCCTGAACGGCGTAGAATACTGGTTGAGCGAGACTCCTTGCACTCTCAAGGATAGCCTTGCTGTAGCGTTGCGTAAGACGTTGTTGTTGACTGACGGAGAGAAACGGGGAGAGGGTGGAGCTCAGCTCCATAAGCGCCGCGACCAACATCACAACCACTCGGCCACGGCGCCCCATCAGCAATAATGATAGGAAAAATGAGAAAAATTTTGAAAAGAATGAAGTAGGAATTTGAGAGCTATAGCTAACCAAAGGAGAATTAAGGAACAAGAGCAGAACGAGCCAAAGAAGCACCTATCAAGCACGCAACATAGCTGTTTTAATGTCGACGTACTCAGTCCGCCTTCTCGTGATGAATGCATAGAATTTGCCATTTTTATGTGAGATCTCCGTCTTTATATCTATCTGGCCAAAATCTGTTGTCAAGGTACTAATCTCGGCACATTGCTATGTCTAGGGCCGAATCGAGCGAAAGATCACGGGTACATTAATCGGCAAAGCCCGGTAGCACACTGGTTTGTGATGCAGTGTATTAGAGAGCAAGATAATAAGCAATGCACCGACTTTACTCCCTCCCTCAACACTCTCTCTCTCACTCAATCAGTTGGATACCCACGATAGCCTTAGCTCGGCCAGCTGCGAGAATACAAGGATAATCGTCTTCACCAGCTTTCTAAATTATCGAAAGAGAAGACGAAATCCTTAGGCAACAGCCGAACCAACATGTGGGACATTCAAAGGCTATTGTGACGAATGTATGCGAGGAAACCAATCGAATGCAAGAAGAGCTGATAACCGCACAGGAAATTGTAGTAGCCGGTCGCACAATGTAAAGTATGAGTTATCTTATCTATCATACAGAAATCTTCATGTATCCGTTTTTTGCGGTGTTATGATGTCACAAGTATAACTAGTGATGCAGAGTGATGTGCGAAGCTTTCGTGTCAGGCGAGACGACCAGTACGAGCTCCTGTATAGATTGAGATGTGCGTTTGAGTCCCGCCTGATGTGAATGTTTTGCACATCACTCTGCATCACTAGGTATATTTGTAACATCATAACATCGCAAAAGCGTTTAAATGAAGATTTTTGTTCGATCATCCAGTACCCGATATCTGTCAGCGTGACTGGATTCAATGTCGATAACAAGTACCCGTGCCACACCGTTGACGGTTGACGGCTGATAGATAGATGCGTTGTAGCGCAGAAAGAGTGATGCGTAAAATGGGCATCAGTAGTGCAACGGGCTAGAGCACGCGCTCCCGGATAGAGTGAGATGTGGGTTCGAGTTCCGCCTGATGCGAAAGTTTTGCACATCACTCTTCATTACTGAGTATGTCTTACTTTTGATATGCTATATGCGCGTAATCTTCAGAGTTGAAATTTCGATTGATATAGGTATCTAACAACTTTGACAAGCCTCTAGCGCTTGCTTTTTCGTGTTAGTCGGAGCGTGAATTGCGAGAGGGATGGGTGAGTGGTGTTTGTTTTTTTGAACCAGATGGTCTGCTTCGTGACACATCGAAAGCCAGTTGGTTTTTACTTTGCTTAGTATGTGTGCTGACGACAAATTTCCTGCTTTCACACCTGTCTTAATCTTTGTAAGGGGTGGTCTGTATTTCTTTGTCCTGTCATCTTTCTTTTGTTTATATTGTTGTTTGTCTCAGTTGCTCGTCATTCACCAAACACTCAAACGCGAGCTAGCCTGCTTTGAATTCCTCACGAACCCATACTGAACTTGAATCGCCACTCCGTGTTCTATTTCTTTACTTCGTGCTATCCAGTATCGCAAACTGTATGAATTCCGGAACGCATTTCATCTGGATCGCTTCTTCTTATCCGCCATACACGAATGACCACAGATTTATGAGTTTGATCTGCTGTTTTAAGACATTTTATCTCCTTCATAAATGTCGTTAAATGATGCTCAGGTCGGTTCTCCTTCGAATACAGTGGGAGACGTGTTGGGACTTATCAGATCTTCGTCAGAGACATTTGCATGCAACTTCTGTGGATTGTAGAGATCTCTTCCCAGACAAATCTAGTGCTAATTCCACAAAACCGAGGTATTGAATTCTCGGCTCTGCTGTTCCGGTGCGAGAGCGTCATGTGTAAATCTCCACGAGTGCGCTACTCTCCAATTGCCTTAACAATATTTTTGCTAGTTTTGAAGCTTCTCAACAATTCTTTATGAATCTATGAACAGCTCCTCATTCTATTCGTCCATCACATTCCCAATTATGTTTATCGTTCACTAGTCGACAAAAAGTAATGTGCAGCTGGCGACGATGTATTGATAGGAACGACAAAAAAAACTGCAAAATTTCGGCTAAGTAATAAAGCAGTTTTTGAATCATGGAAAGTTTTTTATGTTCTGAGAACTTTTTTCAGAAGAACGAAAGAAAGAACCGAACTAGACTTTAGCTTTGCTCTACTCACGGCTTAGTTTTTCGTTGTTTACTTAGTCAAAAGAATTTCTAGCCTTATCACAAATACGCGGGAATTTTCCAGCTTTTTAAAAACTAGTTTTTTTTCTTGTTAGAAATGTCTCTATCAAACTCACATTATGCCTTTTTTTCACGAGTCTACCAATAGAACAAGTTTAAATCACTACAACAAGCAAAATTAAAAACAACTACTTCGAATAATCGTTGATAATCAGCTGGCTAGAGGTACCCAGCGGCACACACGTAGATGGCACACACCTTCCGTCTCTGCTACAAAGCTTACCATGCCTTCTATCCCTCCGGAAAATTTGTACCGGACTTGTCCGAACGATAACAGCATGACTTGATACATCGCTAGGTTATTGCCAATGATTGTGAGGGTGGGATATGATTACAGTCACCTTAAACAATGCTTGATGAAGCGAAATGAGTGGCACATCGCTCAGGAATTGATCAACGCCGAAAATTGTTTAGCTTTATTGCTACTAACTCGTTTCTTTTACTACGCTCTCCTCCTCTGCTTTTCTAAAGAGATCATTATCAGAATCTGTCTATCTGCAAAAAGTAAATCAATTTATCTACCGACGAAAAGAATAATTATGTTGATGATGTTCTTCAAAATTCTTGAGAAACTTTTGTGGAAGAGTATAAGGATTTTTCTAAATCAATTGCCTTGACGTGATATTTTACAAAGTCGAAAGGGTAAATGAAATGGTGATGTATTTTTAATTCAAAATGGAAATAGAGATGGATTATACTTAGGCTTGAAGACTCTGCTTTTGAGAGCAGAAAAAGCAGCACTCCTATTAATCTGGAATGTGGTGAAGCGGCAAATATTTGGTCGATCGACATTTTCTCAACACTGAAAATCTCGAGCAGTCGGCTCAGGACGTCGTCATCCTAATTGTTCTTTACAAATAGAAGACGCACTGCGAGACGTCTCACCCTCGGTTACCGTATACCGACAACTTGGTGGCTTTTGTGGCGATCTAGATGATTGTGAACATTTTCTATCTCATACACACTTTTCGCAGTCTCTTCACATAGCGAAATCTATAGAGTTTACTTACTTTTTATGGAGGCTTGAGTTCCATTTTTGCAAGCAAATTTTTCTCTTTACAGATCAAATGCTACCTTTTTGTCCTTCAGTTGTGTAGTCTATTCTAGAACACGTCTTCCTATGAAACAATAGTGTAGGAATTGAATAATGTTATTATCATAAACTCAGCGCTCCATATTATCCATCAACAGTGATTTGTATCGATTCATTTATTTTATGGAGGTCTAATTATCATAGTTCGTTGCTGTGGTTATGCAATTACAAGTCCGAGAGAAAGTTTTGAGCCTTTTCGAGGTTGATATATCAGTGGGCTACGTATGTTTCGGCTGTCTCGCCCGCCTCATCAGAGCCACGCGACTCACTAGTCACCCCTATTGTGAGTAGGGAGGGTGAAACATGTTCGCTCAAAACCTCGTCAAATTGTAGTTTTCACGATTTTTTTCAGTCGATGGCTTACGGCTGTTACTAAGCATGTAAATACTGCCTTTCAATCAATTCTGTTCTTTGAACCTCGTTATAAACAGCGATTATAGTCTGAGAGAATGAATATCAGTGGGGCGACTAGCGGAGCATGTGGCTGTGGTGAGGCAAACGACACTGCCGAAACATACGTGAACCACTAACGTACTAACCTCAAAAAAGCTCAAAGCATTCTCTCAGACTACATTGAATCAAAAAGAGTCGATTTGAAGGCAACTGAAAGTCTTGCAATATAACAGCAGTGCACTAAAAAAATAAGCAATTTTTAATTACAACATTTCAAGAGGGCTACTTAGTTTTGTTAATGGTTTTATTGGTGAAGACCACTCAATAAAAGTTTTTTTCCGAATGGCTACGGATTTCTTGAAGAAGAAAAATTCATTTCGAATTTACACTAGTCTTTTTTGTAGATTCCTCATTGCAAACCCTCACCGATACTCGTCTCTTCGTGTTTTGTCCCATTCGTCTCCTTTTGTTTCATTCCAAATTTGTCTACCTTCCTTAACTGAGCCAACGAACCGCTTCATCTGCTGCGACATGCAGTGTTCTATTTGTATCGAAAGTAAATTTGAAAAGAAAGACAAAGCGCAACAAAAGCTTCCGTAAACTTTCTGCGTAGTCTTTCTAGTAGATCCTAAATTTGTTCGAATTTTTGTCAGAATAATACACTTGTTGTGCTGTTCATCTGCTTTCATCAAAGGTGAAATTCTTCTCATCTATTTCTCTTCATTATCATCTATTCATACGAAATAGAAAACGTTTTTTGTACATACCATTTGCGATCAGTACACCAATGCTCAAGAATCAGACGTCATACTTCTGGATAAAATCTAGATGCAGTGAGAGAATCCTCCATTGATACATAGCGCCCATTTACTGACAAACGATAACTTCTCACGGTGCCGACGTCAGAGCAGCCTGTGAGGCTCGGCAGAACTTCCGAAATTTTATGACAGCCTTTCTAAACTTTCTGCCTGTCCAGTAAGGTCTGTGACTGCTTGTCATGACGAAATTGTAGTGCCTAAATAAGCAAATCTTGCCAAATGCCACAAAACGCACCTCATATGGGAGGGGGCCGTGGCAATTAATTCTGATTGATTATGAGCTTAGCAAATTCTATTCAGATATGTGTGATGTTTGTGTAACCTAAATATATACGTGTGTTTAGGTAAATCTGGATCCTTAAAACTGCAGACTGGATCTTCGAAAGCTTAGAATTTTTCACAAGTGATTGTTGAAGACTTTTAGTGGCTATGATTGAATGCATGAATCACATAATAAGTTATCATAGCATAGCCATGTTTGTTCGATTCAAAAAAGCGGATAAATGGAGTAATTTTTTCCAGAAAGAATGGCTACCATAAGAAGTGCGTAAAAATTAATAAAATTACACATTTACGAAGAAACTTATTTGATCTGTCTAATGTGTAATCATCAAACGATGCATAGGAAAAGAATTAACAAGAATACGCATTTATGAGGTAACTCATTCAATGAATATAATTAATAGGGTGTGTGTGGCGCAGTGATTAGAGGAGCTCCGCTACGCACAAGTGGTCAATGGTTCAACCACACGCTCAAGGCTTAGCAAGCTTTTCATCCCTCCGAGGTGAGGTAAATTGTTACCACCTCTTGGAATAATAGTAGCACTGACCTCTAACTACTGGTATAAATAACGAAGGAATGTAAAATGAGAAAATCGGACGATGCTGGAATTTTTTTAGACATTCAAAACTCCTATTTTACACTTGATCAATCGATCTATCGATTTAGTAATCAGTCAAGCTGGCTACCCAATTCCTAAAAAATGTGCTGGTTAACAAAGTGATCACGAATCTCCGAGTGGGAGAGAAGAAGCTCATCGTTTGACTACTCACTGGTTTCAGACAATTGAGGAAAATATCGTCAAATCTTGATAATCTAATCAAACATCCTTTTCATTCAGTTAGATTGGAATAAATGAATGCGCTGATATTCTCGTGATTCTTAAGGGTCTCCAGAAGTTTTTGAGTTTCTAGTGCTTTTTCGCAGTGTTGGTGTATCAATATTAAATATGTATCAAATAGATAGTATTTGAAATGTCAAGACTTTCTAGTAATTTCCTCAGGACCGTCGAAGATCACTGAATCCTCGGATTTGAACCTGGACGTGTCATTACACTGAATCGCGATATAATATTGATTAACCCGATTCAGTTGTGATCTACACGTTTGTTTAGTCTGGATCTCACTGGCTATCGATTGTCTCGCTCAAATATAACTTATTTAATTTATTTATTAGATCGATAATATTTGAATTGTCAAAACTTTCCAGTGATTTACTCAACACCGTCAAAAATCACTGATTCCTCAGATTTAAACCTGAGCCTGAAATCGTCATTATATTGGATTACGATACAATATCGATTAGCTCGCCTCGGTTGTGATCTACACGATTGTTCGATGTCGAGCTCATTCGCTAGCGATTGTCTCGCCCAAGTGCCACTTATATCCATCGCTGCTTGCTTTCCTTCTTCTCAAAAAAAAAAAAACCACAGTCATGCATGCCACTCTTTCTACTAATTACATTATTTTAATGATTTCTAACTTTATTTGTTGAATATTTGCACTATTTCAGTAAAAAAATTCCTTGTTTGAAATCACATCCCCCTCTTGCTTATCGGCCTTTGTAGTGTTCAGTCCTTTTATTGTCTGAATTATTTCTATTATTCCTTATCGATTTCTCTGAATCAATCCGTCTAGCCGTTTTTACTATTTATTTATTCTTTTTACAAGTACTGTTTTCAAAACATTTCAAGCTCTTCTGTCATCGAGCCAACATCATCTCATGCATTTCTCCACACTTTGTTGATCGGACACAATTTTTATACGCTCAGTCATTTTGTATAATTTTTTGAAAAATCGATATTAGTCAATCAATCAATCGACCAGTCAAGTGCGAAAATTAATTTTAATTGATCAATCGATCAAATATATTGATTAGAGGTTTTGACAACTCAAGTGTGACCGCTTCCTACTTGTTTTATCGATTTTTTGGGAAAAGGTTATGTTTCTGCTAAGATTTTTGAAGGTTTCAAAAGCTAGAAACTTTTATACTAGGAAATCTATGAACTTTGGGGCTAGAGTTTTACCCAATGACGGGGAACTCTAGTTAAGAATACTTTTGAAATCATGTCCGTACTTCTTCTATGTCTAGTTTTGACATCGTTCCCAGTAAAGCTATTTAGTCTGAAAAAAATAGCAGTCTGATTTGGTATCATTAAAAATGAAGCCTGGATATAGAAGAAAAATCAATTTCGATTGACGTTTGAGCCGCTTGGTCTTGATTGTATAGACAGTTTGTAGGTGGCTCTTGTTCTTGTTGGAAATTATTTTCTCTCGGTAGATTAGGAATTTCTCCTCAACAAAACTCCTAGGTAACCGACTTATTAATCAGTACTAGTTCATGTAAAAGTCCTTCGGTTTCAGAGCAACCTCGATCTTAACCCTTTCGGGACCGTGGACCCACCTCCTCTGCATTTCTAGTCTCCAGCGTGGAAACGCACCGAATTTACTGTTTTATTATTTCAATTGTATTACATTGCTATTTTCCTATTTGTAACAACGTAATATATTTACATCTAGCATGACATAAGAAAATAACAACAAGAATACATTAATACAGTGATGCAATCGATGCGTTTCCACGCTGGGGATTAGAGACGTAGGGTAGGTGGGCCTACTGTCTTGAAAGGGTTAATGTCTATACTGCGTTCAGAAATCTTTATTGAATAAGATAATTCACAAAGAATGAAGAAGTTGGAAGTTTGATTTGCTGCTATCGCGATCGAAGTTGAGTCAAGCAAGATTTTTTTGATTACAATGCAGAGAATCGCAATGTTGACCGACTTGATCGAACTTTGAAGTTTTCATTGGGTATGAGATGCTATAAGAAATGGGAAAATTGGATAATCCAATTGTTGTTGGATGTATGATCGATGTCTGAGTATTCGTCGTGGACAAAACTGCTAATGTTCTGCCATCAATCATCAAGAAAATCATCTTCATAAAATCCTGATTTTCTTCTTTTTTCTTGGGTTAGAACAGGGTGTTGACTCAACTCATTGGTCGCTTGTCGCTTTCTTCACACGACGACGTTGAAGTACCCACATATTTCACCGGCACTTCCAAATCGCTCTAAAATGCAAGGCCAACTTGTGTTAGGCTATTAATGAATGATATGTAAGGGCGACGTTGGCTGATGTGAAGTGAAGAAATTCATCTGGCCCTATTTGATGAAACTGGTGAAATTTCATGGTTTTTGAAATTATAGAAGAAGTGTTTTGAAATGGTTTATGACAACCACCGACAGTATAATAGGGTCATCTTTAGACATTGGACACTTCCTTCGTTGGTTACTCGCAAAGGTTTGCTCGATTTCCGTATGGGTTACACTGCTTCTTCAGGACTATGTTTTCTACGTGAAAGCAGTTGATTGCTGGAATTGATTACTCATGAGATTCTTCGACAACTTCGCTTATGTGTTCCCATATATTTATTCACCTTAGGTAGCCATCCAACCTTCTGACCATTGGGAACTTTTCCAGGATACAACTTATACCATTTTGCCTACGGAGTGATTGAGAGTACGCTAAGTCGAGCATGCGAGCTCGAACTAGAAGGCGTTCTTGTGTTGCTCATCACCTCTGATCACTGCGCTTTATTAATATTATTTATATTAATACCAACAATTATTAATGTATTTTTCATAACTGAATCGACATAGATTGTTTCCGAATCTCGCCAAAGACTTATGCACAAATTTCAGTAGGTTTGAGTCGTAAACATGAGTTTCTCGTGAAGTTGTTATATCTGCTCAAAATAAGCATACTATGCTAGAAATCATCTTTCAAAACGTCTCGGAACAGAGTGTTGATCGATATATAAGTTCCTCACAATAGCTAGTATCTGAATTCCATAGCTAAGAGCAGCTCATAGATAAGAGCGGCTTGTTGCGGAATAAATAGGCGCGTGCGTACACTTTTCTCCAGAATTTTGTCATACTATTTATCCCTCCTGAATTTCTTGGTTTTTTCACTTTAGTTAGGCGCTCTTACTTCGCGAAACATGAAGAATTTAGGATGCGCGCGTGCTTGTGCGTTTTTTTTTTTTCGCAAAAATCAAAATTGCTCCCATCTAGATAATTTCAGGCAATGTCTGGATTGAAATAATAAATATGGAATAAAGAGGATTTCTTGAAAACTTTCTTTCTTTTCGCGCTCATCTCATCGACAAGCTCCCATTTAAGTAGATGAGCTGAAATCTTGATTACTCCCAGAATTTTCTTAGCTTTTTACAAGAAAAATGTATCCGTTATTCTCATGCTGCGATTTTCCGCTAGTAATAGAATTTGGCGCTTTGGGTTCCTTCGAATGGGCTACGTAGCGCTCATTAGATATTGACGTGGAGAAATTCAACCTACTATTACATGGGTGTCCGTCTAACGTTCGAATAATAGACGATCCTCTCTTCCATTTTCGTCATTCATGCGACTTTCAGTTATTATTGTTTATTTCTTACCTGTCTTGAATATTTCAATCTAGTTTATTATGGACCTTCCTCCTATGTGAATTCGATCGAATGTTACCAGCTGCGGACTGCCCGCGTTTCATTTCGGACATTTCTGCTCCGATGAGGCTCCGTCATCCACTGCGACACTTTTACTTAATGACAATAGTGCTTTCTGTCTATAAGATGCCTATCGATCGTTCCGTTTTGCTATCAAATTTGGACGATTCAAAACTTTTTTTAACTTTAACGTTATCTCATTGATCTAAGTGATTCTATCTCATTACAAGTAGTTATTTTTAGCGCATCGATGAATATTTTGCAGGTTCTGCTTCATTAATCATTCGTTATGGCATGATGTTAATCTAATTTTCAAGAAAGCCATCTCTAGTGCAAGTTGAAGTCTTTTTCTTACAAAAAATTTGAACGAAATTGAAATATATTCCTAGAGAAGTTGACAACAACAACGTGGAGCAATATTTATCTCAAATAGAAGCTATTCGCTGTGGCCTGGTCTTGCTTGTGCTCCCTGAAAATTGGTTTAAAATAGTAAAGCTCTCGAAAAAAGTGCTCGTTTTCATGCCAAACTTCGCTCACGAGTGCTTCTTGGCGACGTTTTCCCACGCACTTGACGATGAGCGTTCGATTCCCAGCGCAAGAAAGTCAATTAGCGTCAATTACGATTACTAACTGGTCGTTTCAGTTGTTGAACGACTGTAAATATGATGTGCATCGTCGTCGTATCGACTATGAACGGCAGCATTCATGTGGTCAGGGCCCTTTCATCGACGGACCACACCATATGTTGCTTTTCCAGATGTGAAATGACGATACGAAGAAATGTATCGTCTTTCAAAATGTCTTCTTTGTCTTCTTCGACGGCACCACAATCGATGCGATGATGATTTTTTTCGTGGGCTTCTACTCTCCCTTAATGATTCCTTTGTAGAGTTATCAAATTAGCAGCTAAGTCTACCACACGTTTGGATCTCAGAATTTCACATTCCATCAGTTTTCCTTTCTTGATCAGTACAGCTATGTGAAAGAAGACTGCCTAATATTCTTGTCCATGAAGACAAAAATACCTTGATCTTTTCATAAAGGGTTTTTGCATTCTAATGACTCATTTTTCGTGTTCTTTTTTTTAAAATCCTCCATATGTTGCGTCTTCTGAATAATTTAGTGGATTTTGAGATCTTCATGGCCGATTTTAACTAAAAAGCCGATTTTTTCCAATAATTTTAACCGTGCGGTTTTCGTGACAAATTTTTGTGGACACTTCGTCGCGATCGGTGACGAGGTGGGATCTGCGATCTTCCAAATCCCCATGCTTAAGAAATTTAGATACTTTGATATTTTGCTACCTAGTTAAGATTAGGTCTGTGACATGGTCTGAACTAATCGGTGGACTCATAAGTATGTAGCCGTACTGAAGGACTTCTTGTCGTTGAAAAGTAAACTTCCCAATTTACGATGGCTGATATTGTGTGGATTATGGATCTTGACAGTCGTCAGGATTTAGAAAAAGCTATATACGACCATCTTTCGACATATCAATGAGGAGAGGAAATTTTAAATTGCAGCTGAGTTCATACGCGAGCTCGTCCACCTGCATATATGACGGATGCAAGACAATGAAGCAAATGAAAGTGTTTATATCTGCAGTGCAAGGGAACAATGGAATCTAAATAGATGTTCGTATATGAGAAATGAATGTCTTAGATCTATCAGCGTCCTAAGAAAACCTGGCTACATTTACGCTTTATGGAAAACTCAATGAAAGAACCTGCTTGTGGATTTGTACTGCATCATCAACAAGATCATTCGGTTCGGACGAAACTCTTGTCAAAAGCTATCAAGTCATGAAAGCCACCGGCCATGATTTGCTGACTCCTAGCCACTCGCTATGTCCATGATTATACACACACAGAATAAGCAGAATAGAGGGCTCAGAGTCGGCGCATTCAACCCCCTTTATAGCGCTAAAGGTGCTTGAATGCTTATCTGGTCTATTTGGTGACTTGTATTAGCCACAACACGAGGTCACTGGCTCGATCTCGCGCTCATGGCTCACCAAGCCACCCATCTCTCCGGGGTCGGTAAATTGGTACCAGACAGGTCTCAGACTTGTCTGGGAGGATAAGCAGCACTGACTCGGTTAGCGGGAGGCCACCGCGAGTCATTGTAAAGGCCAGATGTGCATTCAATCACCTCAAACGAAGTTAAAAATTGAAGTCGAATGCATGGCGCATCCCTCAGGGATTGATCAACGCCGAGAGCTTTATCCTTTATCCTTTTATTAGCCACAACCGTTGTGTCAGATCACTGCTCTTTTCCTTCAACAAGTGTGGTGCCAAATAAATGACATCAGATGGATGGAGGACATGATTTGCTCAAGGAGAAGCGTCGAACCAGAGACATTGTGTGTATTGCAGGACACCTCTAACCACTGCATTATACGTGCTCTCTTTGACATACATACTCAATAACTGTAAACAAAGTGGTTTAATTCAAATCAATTTCTCGAAATTGCTGATAGCCAACTACTAGACTATATTAGTTCAAAACTGACTATTTCTGATTAATGATCCAAAAAAAAAATTAGGCGCTGCTTAATATAGTGTTGGTGAAGTGTTACAGAGGATTTGTGGTACTCTTGAATTACCTTATAATTTGAATTTTTCTATCTCGAAATTCAGAATTATCTAATATCATGATTGAATGAACTTACTCTTTTTATGTACTGAAGTAAAATTTCCTCAGAGACTATCTTTTCTAAGTAGGTAACCAAACATTTGTCAATAATTATTTGGTTTTAGTGCAAATATTCGCAGTCGAATCCGCGAATTTTTCCCGAATATTGAAATGAAAATGTCAGATTGGCATTATAAACTTTTAAGCCGATGGAATAACAGCCTTCTATAACTAAAACCATTTTTGTATAAAAGAAATTTCTCATCACTCCTTAGATGTACTGATGATGTGTTGATTGCTTCTGCTTTAAAACATCTGGAGGAGTGCAAAAATTGTACGACTTTCACTCAACTCTTTATTATACTTCAGATTTGCGAACTAGGTGTATCAATACAATATTAGCTTATGGGCCCTTGTGGAAGTTGTGGTACCATGAATTTTTGCACTATTTTTCAATAATTTTTCGAATAAGAATTTACGAGAGGACGCTCGATTTATGCTTAGCATAAGGCTCGAGTTGGCATTAGGCTTAGGCTTAGGCTTGAAAAATTCATCGATTCTACAACTCTTCACTAACGTCAGCTTCAATCGGTGTAATAGTTCATGGGAAATTTATTGTGTTGTAGAGAAAATTTTCAGAACCAATTGCAATGAAATGACTTATACATGACTCGCAGCGTGAAAAATGTTCATTTCGGATCGAGGATCCTCTTTCTCCAACGAACTGAAGTACTATCAATGGGCAACGATATGTTTCTGGATAGCCCGTATTTTCGGTAGTTTATATCGAAGAAAAGTTGAAAATGTGTAAAATCAAAAATTTTTTTAAAGTTACGTTTGCTCGAGTTGCCAAAGATTCGATGTTCGAAAGTATATATAACTGTTAGAGATGTTTTTATCTTCCTCTGGAACTAGTAAACTGCATTAAGAGTGGTTTAGTTACGAATAGCGTCACCGGGTCAAAATCGTGATTAGCCTTGATCGAGTGAAAGCGTCCGGATCGAAATGGAACGGCGAAGAGCCATAAGAGAACGCTGGCATTCGTTTTCACTTCGATCGATCAAATCGATAATTCCTTTTGTCATATCGATCAATAAGAGATCACCTAGATCCTAATCGCTGATAAAACTAATATTGATAATCGGAGAAATAGTTGAACGATAATAGAGCAATCCTAGTCAGATCTACTGTCTTCACAATCAACGAGATATCTAAACAGAATCTTCTTTAATTCCAGGACTTCACTGCTCTCAAATGTGATCAGTAGATGATATTCTCGAGTGAATACGGCAAAATCACAGTTGACTTTTGTCGACAGCTTGATGACCCGGATATGAACCCAATGACCAGCAATTTCAATCGCTTGATTACATCGTAATTATTCGGTTTTGGCCTTGATCGCTTGTCAATCAAACACATAATTCCACTGCAATCACTCGTAATCAACACGGATTGATGAATTTTGGGATTTTATTTGAAATCGCTGATGTTTTTAGAGTTGTAAAAAAGTATGATTCGTTAGGAATTCTTATGATTTAGACAACTCTCTGCACATCCTCCTTTTTTCGCCGTCACAGGCAATTCGTTGTTGATGAGATTCTTACGGTTGATTGAATAATCCTCAACGTATTACTGCCCCTCCTCCAAAGTATCGTCTTGTATTTGTAATTGGAAACTATAGATTTTTGAGAGACTTTCATTTATATTTATAGGATAATGAAAAAGGAAACGATTTTTGTGACATTTTGATCGCAATTTGTGAAGCAGATCGAACTGAGGTCCTTAAAAAGTTGATGATTTTGGGGCGACTTTTCTCTGCCATGATTATTTTGCAACAAAATCAAAAGAAAAGCCGGATCTTTTTTATTTCCCTTTTTCTTCTACAGCATGTGATTTGTTTTCTCATAGCGTAATATCGTCCGTCCTCCTCCGTTGCGAGAG
>JAHQIW010003702.1:0-91183 GCA_019055375.1 Parelaphostrongylus tenuis
TAGTAACAACTAGAAAGACCGACTTTCTTGAAACCTCGGCATGTTAATAATGTAAACCTTTGAAAATGAAAAGGAAAGCTTAGAAAACTAATCTTTATTTAAAGCTTCACAAGGTTGGTATATTTTTCCCCAATCGATTGTTCTTCTTTCCGGTCGATGGGTTTTCGCGTTTGCTTGTGGCTGACGTTTCGGCAAATACGCCTTCTTCAGAGCCTGAACGTATTATTCGTTGTAGCTTTCTTTATATGACTATAAACTAAGGGAAGAAGAAAAACTATTCTGAAAATCTAAGGTATCGTAAGCGATAATTGATTCAGGAAAAACCACTCACCTTACCATCTAATCCAGGGACTACCTATGTTGTTTGAGCCATGGTGACGTATGAACCCGCCCCCATGTTACTAGGTCAAATCATGCATAGCTGTCAGCTGAGAACCATGCTAGAAAATTAATCTGAGATAAGGTGCCATGTGGTTGGTTATGTTGAGGCACTCTCCCTTTTTGTTTATTTGCGGGTTTTTCAAATTCATCCAAAAGGCTTCAAGGGTCTTTCGCGCCGATGTTTTTGATTCGTGCCCTAGGATTTTGACTACTACCTCGAAGTCGTCATCGTTGTGTCTTTGAATCCTGTGCGTACCTAGAGGTTTACCTGGGTCTTTATTTGTTTTTCCATCTAGGTGCTCTTTAATGCGGATGTTAAGTGGTCTGCCTGTTTCGCCAATATATTCATCATCACAAGACTTACAAGAGATAAGGTATATTGTACCTACACTCATGCAATCACCCTCTCTACCGTTGGGACAAATTACGCAGTCCTTTGTATTACATAGCCGGTCATACAAGCGGTTTCAAACTAATTGACGGCGCAGTGTTTTAGGAGGAATTTCTACTCCTACAGAATCTTCTAGACCACTGTTTTTAGACACCTTCTAATGGCAGTACCGACTTCGTCTGTTATAAAGGGTAGTATAAGAGGTACCTTATTGTTTAGGTGTGGCGCCCTGTTGTTCCTATTGCGAGGCTTTTCGCTCCTTTTGGGCCTAACGTTAGTTGCTGTTCTTTCTTTGTACCCATTAGAAATGGCTATTTTTTGCGCCAAGTGTAGTGATTCCCTTCTTTCATCGTCTCCCGTACAAACACTTACAGCTGTTCGATACACATTTCGGATAGGTGCTTTTCTAGTATGAGAGGGATGAGAAGAAAGGTGATGTACCAAGATGTTTTTGTTACTAGGCTTGCGATACCACTTTGTGTTGTAGCCACTTTCGTTAACTTTAACTTGAACGTTCAAGAAGGGAAGCCACCTTTCTGAATTCTGTTGTTCTCGCGTCAACTTGATAAAATCTGACTGTCCGTTCAGAATTTCAAAGCTATTATCCATCTCCTCTTGTGTTGAGCAGATGATAAAGCAATCGTCTATATATCGACAGTAGAGTATTGGACGCCGATGGAGAACTGGAGCTTCCACTTTTGACATGAAAGCTATGGCTTAGCTGGGTGCTAGTCTTTGCCCCATTGCCAACCCTCTAATTTGTGCGAAATATTTTCCCGACCACCTAAATATCAAAGAGCTTAGACATGACTTAAGGAGTGTGATAAGCTGTTTGACCGACAAACCAAACATATCTACGTTTTCTATGTTTTCTACCACTAATTCTTGAGTGGCTTGTATTGCAACGTCATTTGATACGTTTGTATAGAGCGCTGTAACATCAAATGACTTCATTACATACGTATGATTTGGACGCGCATTTTTAAGGTGCTCTAGTAATATATTGGTGTTGATTCACACCAAATACTGAACATTCACATGCGTTTATTACGCATTTGTCTACAAAATACAGAAACAAACTGTTTTCACTTCTGGAAAAATGCGTCTATAAAGAACATCATAGTGTTCAGTATTTGGATAGAAATCTTTGAAAGAGAATAGTAGGTGAATCTATGTCTATTTGTGACGACATTCGATATGACATAAAACATAAATTACGAAGAAAATTTGATAATCTACTACGCGAGCGAAATGCAAGTTTGAATTCAAGCTCAAAAAGTAGAGAAAGCCCCACTTCTGGCAAGTTCGAAGGAGTATCTGAGGTAAAAGACGCGCCAAAACCCTCCAGAGTTACCACATTAGAAGGCATAACCCTCACGGATAGTGCGCAATCACTATTGGAATTGGGCCAAGTTTTTCACCTGCTCAATCCCTTTCCAAAACATCGCTGCGCGCTATCGCTTGTAATTTGCACGAAGTCCTGGATCAACTTCGTTATAAAACGAAACAAGAAAAGTTAGGTCTAGCACAACGTAGAGAAGCAAAACACTACCACCACCTCCTTTTCCACGAATGTTCTCCAAACAACAACAACCTGATAGCGAAATTGACCCAATCTTCCATACATTTTCAGACGAACTCTTCCACATACTTAATCGCTACCGAAAAAGCAAATTCAGCTCCAACGTAACCAAAAAACAAAAGCGTGGTATAAAAGAAGTCCGAGAGCTGATAAACTCAAAAAGAATCCGGTTATCTATTAGCGATAAGGGTGGGGATTTGTAGTTATTCCTCGTCAGTTGGTTGTTGATATAACGGAGAAACATCTCCAAGATGCATCTCTCTATCGACCTTCCTCTGAAAAGGAATATAAATCACAATGCCGAAAATTGAATGAAGAATGGGTCCGAACGGCAAAAGCTGCGGGTATTCAATAATCTCTTATCCGTAACTAAAAATTGATTCACCAACTTGCCCCGTCCTATACACACTCATTAAAACACAAAATTTCTGCTAATGATTTCGGATCTACCGATCTCTCTACGTTTAAAGTTAGACCAATCATTAGCTGCGTAGGCGGGCCGACGGATACTATAACATGGTTTCTTGGCCTCATTTTGTCGCACTTACTGAAGTTCATACCAACCCATCTCCCCAACACCAATATATTCCTAGAGCACATTAAAAATGCGCGTCCAAATCATACGTATGTAATGAAGTCATTTGATGTTACAGCGCTCTATACAAACGTATCAAATGACGTTGCAATACAAGCCACTCAAGAATTAGTGATAGAAAACATAGAAAACGTAGATATGTTTGGTTTGTCGGTCAAACAGCTTATCACACTCCTTAAGTCATGTCTAAGCTGTTCGATATTTAGGTGGTTGGGGAGCATACTCCGCACAAATTAGAGGGTTGGCAATGTCGCAAAAGCTGGCACCCAGCTTAGCCATAGCTTTCATGTCACAAGTGGAAGCTCCAGTTCTCCATCGGCGTCCAATACTCTAGTGTCGATATATAGACGATTGCTTTATCATCTGCTCAACACAAGAGGAGATGGATAATTGCTTTGAAATTCTGAACGGACAGTCAGAGTTTATCAAGTTGACGCGAGAACAACAGAATTCGGAAAGGTGGCTTCCCTTCTTGAACGTTCAAGTTAAACTTAACGAAAGTGGCTACAACACAAAGTGGTATCGCAAGCCTAGTAACAAAAACATCTTGGTACATCACCTTTCTTCTCATCCCTCACATACTAGAAAAGCACCTATCCGAAATATGTATCGAACAGCTGTAAGTGTTTGTACGGGAGACGATGAAAGAAGGGAATCACTAGACTTAGCGCGAAAAATAGCAATTTCTAATGGGTACAAAGAAAGAACAGCAACTAACGTTAGGCCCAAAAGGAGCGAAAAGCCTCGCAATAGGAACAACAGGGCGCCACACCTAAACAATAAGGTACCTCTTATACTACCTTTTATAACAGACGAAGTCAGTACCGCCATTAGAAGGTGTCTAAAAACAGTGGTTTAGAAGATTCTGTAGGAGTAGAAATTCCTCCTAAAACACTGCGCCGTCAATTAGTTTGAAACCGCTTGTATGACCGGCTATGTAATACAAAGGACTGCGTAATTTGTCCCAACGGTAGAGAGGGTGATTGCATGAGTGTAGGTACAACATACCTTATCTCTTGTAAGACTTGTGGTGATGAATATATTGGCGAAACAGGCAGACCACTTCACATCCGCATTAAAGAGCACCTAGAGGGGAAAATAAATAAAGACCCAGGTAAACCTCTAGGTACGCACAGGATTCAAAGACACAACGATGACGACTTCGTGGTAGTAGTCAAAATCCTAAGGCACGAACCAAAAACATCGGCGCGAAAAACCCTTGAAGCTTTTTGGATAAATTTCAAAAACCCGCCAATGAGCAAAAAGGGAGAGTGCCTTAACATAACCAACCACATGGCACCTTATCTCATATTAATTTTCTAGCATGGTTCTCAGCTGACACCTATGCATAATTTGACCTAGTGACATGGGGGCGGGTTCATACGTCACCTTGGCGCTATCAATATAGGTAGTCCCTGGATTAGATGGTAAGGTGAGTGGTTTTCCCTGAATCAATTATCGCTTACAATACCTTAGATTTTCAAGATATTTTTTTCTTCCCTTAGTACATAGTCATATAAATAAAACTACAACGCATAATACGTTCAGGCTCTGAAGCAGGTGTATTTGCCGAAACGTCAGCTACAAGCATACGCGAAAACCCATCGACCGGAAAGAAGAACAATCGATTGGGGAAAAAAGATACCAACCTCGTGAAGCTTTAAATAAAGATTAGTTTTCTAAGCTTTTCTGTACAATGGTAGTGAAAAAATAAGAGCGTAGAGAACACCCTTCCCGTTCACCGCTTCAACGTAATAAATCCTATCGCGCCTATCTGTAGATGTTCATAGTAGAACTGAGAGTCATTAAGCAAGCAATGTGTCAGCAACTATTACTTAACACATTATCGACAGCGCATTTTTAACAGGCCGAGCGAGACTAATAATAGGCCGATAAATATTTTAGAAAGTTTCTCTATCACACATGAAATGCAGACAACAAGTGCTGGTGAGTTCATTTAGTCGCGAAAGGTGAGCGCGACGTTGATTTCTTGCCACAGCTTATACGAGTGTACCGAGCTTTTATCTTAGTGTAGTTGTTACTGCCTAGGCCTTTTCGAGACATTAAGTAATCGTAATCTGCTCCTGGTTGCGTTAGATGACCTTCTCAATGTTATCCTTCAAAAATAGATTTTTGTTTTCGAATAAATTAATACGGAATCATAATCTAAGTGTAAATTTCTGGTAGCGTAATTGTTATTTATTATTAACATAACTCTAGCTGTCTTTAATATCACGAACAATGCTACTTCATAATGTAACACCTGAGACTGGCTTCCTGCCGTCGATCAGTACATGAGTAATGGCTTTGCGATCTTTCCTAGGATGTTGACAGCAAGATTTATCCAGTACTGGCTGGCACCGTTTGGCTTTCTTTAGAATCTGGAGATGTAGAATTGATAAGCAATCTACTCATTAAATCCCTTTGAGGGCTGATCCAAAAAGGCGTAACACCTGAGTTTCAGACGGATGAGACAATTTAAAAAAAAAAGAACATTCACCTATTCACCCTTTATGAGCCTTTCAGTCATCATTGGAATCCAGCAACACGGAGTTCCATATTGGTGAGGCATATGGAGAGAAGTAACGAGCAAGAGCGCAAGGCACTCCTCCCCCTATTACTTTTTGGCTCTCCATTTCATGTTCCCTTTTTTCTATGAAGATGGAAGAATGTTAAAATTGCTAATTGTATAAAGCAACTGAGATGCTAACATATCCGTTACTACTCTTGGTTTTGTGCAACAGACGTGCCTATTCTTCGTCATACATAATGTGTGAATCATACGATTCATTTTGACCCGCCTTGTTGATTGAACTCTTCGCTCTATGATTTGGCTTTTCCGTCTCCTGTATTATCAACTGCTATCTTTTTCTGTTCTCTGCGTATCCTACACTGTCATCCATATAGATTTCCTTGTTGTTTTTTTTTGCATAGAACTCAAATTCCACATATGATAGAAAAAGGCTCCATATTACTTTCAGCACGACTTTCTCAATTCCCTTCGAAATATAGATTTTGTAATTTGAAGATTTTTTATACATGCTTTGATCCAAGACTTTCAAATATATTCTACAGTCATCCATACCACATGACAGCTCATTCATCATAACTATTGTAATCGGAAGAGATCAGTTGCTCAGGTGATTACTTCTTGCCAAAAGTTATTTCTCTACTCATGAATTACGGCATGTGAGAGCAGATTCAGCTTCGATAACTCAAATATCGTGGAAACGGAAAGGCAGTCATTAGAAAGAAATTGAAGGTGTTGAAAATAATAAAAAAACGTATCCTAAAAAATTTGAAGAAACTGTTCCTTAGGAAAAAGATAGTATACAAGAGTCAGCGGCGAGTAACGAGTTAACACAAAGTCTTGTAACCTCCGAAATACCAGCGATAAGGGTTTTGAGAATTGGTTAAGGTATATACTTGTCTTAACTATATCTTTAATGTAAATCCTCCTCCTAGCGGAGCTGGTATACTTCGGAGTACTAATTTCAGCGAACAAGGTAGCATTTTAGTTCATGTCATTCCAAAACACATGCTTCAGATCGGCCGGTTCGCTTCATTATTCGAAAATGCACCTCAGTTAAGCAGGCTTTATTCAACGTCATCTCACCGCTTCCGGAATTTATCCACAGGAATTTGAAAGCAGTCTGCAAAGTTGCTTCGATAACTTGTTTTACAACCATCTTCGGAAACATCATGTGAAAATTATAACAAAGATGATTTGAGAGGAAACCTAGATTTCAACAATCATTACTTTCGCCTTGCGATGACATTATTCTTATAAAACAGATATTTTGAAGGCAAAAAGAATGCTGGCCAACTTTGACAGCACTTGTAAAAATATTGTTCTTCGACTAATCCTAACGACAGCAATAATTGTGAAGAAAGAGTTTGATTTCAATGCCTCATTGACGCTCAACGGAATGAATATCTCCGGAGAGTCTAGCTATGTATATTTGGCTTGTGAAGTCACCGTGATCTGCAACTTCACCTTAGAGTTATGCGGAAGGAACCGAGAAGCGTAGAATCCTTCCGAGATGAAGGGTTTACTGAAGAGAGTAGAAAGCGCTTGACTCCCTGTCCACGTTGCCGCTTCCACAATTCCACAACACTTCTTGTGCCAGGTATTTGCCGAAAACTTAATTGCAACGTAAGCAGGTTACTCACAAGGTGCGCTTAGTGCGCGAATCACTCCTTACTATCAAACACGTTGTCGAGGGGACGAACTAGGTTTGATCTTTGTTACGCAAAGGAGACAGAGAATCCAAAGTCCTAGCCGATACTAGTGATAAAAAATCAGAGGTCGTTAAACATGCAAAATTGTCGAAAATCAGTTAGTACGGACAAGTAATACGTTTGAACGACAACCGAGGACGAGAGCCGTTACCAGCTGGAATTATCGGATTAGGAAATTCATGCAGAAAGAACACCAACAGGGAGTCAAACTTTCTTCACGATGTCCCTACAAGAGTCATGTGCAACTCAATTACTTTTCGGTGGTAGCCGATCTTGCTGAGGTATTTTCGTACGCAACGAAAGGAAGTCAAATTTTGCTAGTACAAGTAAGAGTCAACCGCCGGTCAGCGTAATGACAGATCAATCAGGTGATGTTTTACAAAAAAAAAAGACTTATTGGTTCAGCAAAAGATATGCATGGTCGTACAGATTTCCTTTTTATATATCTGTTTCTGGCGGTGGTATGATGTTACAATTATGCCTATCGATGTAGAATGACGTGCAAAACATTTGCGACAAATATATATGCACCAATTTTTGCTATACATGCTACTCATAATTTTTATAAATGCCCTATGGTTTTTGTCAGATCTAAAAGTTAGAATTTCGAGCAACAAAGCAACAATTTTGTCAGATTAATGTCTATGATCTCACGGTCGTCCTTAGTGGACTCGAACGACTCGGAACTTTGACGAAGTGTGAGGTTAAGGCAGGTATCAATGAAGAACAATTAGTGAAAGGTTATCTTGGGAGGTGTCTTTGTGAAAAACTAGACGCGACAATTTAAAAGATCGCTATCGTCTTTCCGCTATTGACGAACGTGAATTGAAGGCCTTCTTATAAGAAAAAAATGCGTTACTGTTTCTCCAAGCAAATTTACACATATCTTGCGAAAGAATCTTTGTCTCAACTGCTTTAGTGGGTCACAAAACAAGTCTGGCAACTCAAAAAATCTCGATAAATGAATGCCTCGTGAATTTGATGGGAATCAAAGAAAATCAGAAAAAATCATAAAAATCACTGTTCTGAAATAACCACACCGCTCCTTCTATGCAACCAGAACAATCACTTGATAGAGCGTATTGCGATATGTGGCAAAATATGGTTTTTTATAATATCCGTCAACGATATAGCCAGTGGTTGAACCGCTGTGAAGCAACTCAATACTGCCAGAAGCTGAAACTACACCAAAGAAAGGTTATGCTGATCAGTTGATGGAGTACAGGCTGCTTGATGAATCACAGTTTTCTATATCCAAGTGTAGCGATTGAGGCTGAGAACTACGTCAGCAAGTTAACTAAATTCAGTAGAAGCTACAACGGTAACAGAAAGTGACCAATCCTTCTACATAACAACGCTCGGCAACACGTTCTCCTATGAGTTATGCAAAGGCTCAAAGAACAGGGTTCTAAAATTTTCACCTCCTTCAGCGCACTCTTCAAATCTCTCGCTTACTGACTATCACTTCTTCAGCCATGTGATAACAGCCTACTGCAGAAATACTCCAAAAACCAAGCCAATGTCGACTTAACCTCCAAAACTTCTTCGCCTCCAAAACTTCGGAAATCTGTACAACCAAGGCTTTGATTCAGATTAAATAAGTTGCTTTGAGCTAGAATGTGCCGCTTTAGAAAGGCATGTTCAAGTCCGCTAATAGTTCAAGAATAAGGATCCAATAATTAGTAAAGGTGCACGGAGAGTGGCCACCTTTGCGAAGTCAAAAATTTCAATTTTCGCTGCCGCAGGAGCACATTTTATATTGTAGTGCAACACTATACTTTGGAGCTATTGTTCTTTGTGGTATCTGCTTATTTCATTTTGCGGCCTTTCTTCAAATAAACGTTTAGCTCTGGATAGCATTTGCAATATCTGTTCATTCTAATTTTTAGTGTTGAGTTGTAGTACTTGATTGATTCGTAAGGAATCATTCCTCGTTTCACTGCCCATGATTTCATGCCTGACCACCTAACTACGCGTCAGGTAGGGTTGGTTGAATAGTCGGATTTTCATTCACTAATGTAATAAAACGCAGCCCACTATACTCGAATATCAAAATGCATTACGCGCCGACCGCCCATCAAAGTCGCGCAATAATTGTCTAGCCTAGTGGTTCAATTTCTGCGATGTCACGATGCTTCTCTAATATGTGGACGTCGAATTGTCCTATTTTAAACACAAAAGGCTGTTCTTGTTATTGATTGCATTCGTTTTCCAAAATCACTTCCGTTTACAGAACACAATGGCGAAAGTTTACGAGCGTTTTGGAAAACTAATCAGCTGCGAAAAAAAGGTGTTACAAGGCGTTAATGGCATATTATTTTCTAATCCATTTTCTCTATACTATGGGGGAATCTTATGAAAGTGCCTACGTCTAAGGTTTTTCATAGGTGCTGTTTTAGTGTAGGCTTATGAAATAGTATATCCATTATTCCAAGTGATATGAATATTATCGCTTTTTTTTTATCTTGTAATAGGAGTAAGTGCAAAGAGGAGTTGTGATCGGTATATAGAGCTTCTGGTTCCACAGTAGACACACAGACGTTACTAATCAACTCTTGTACATTCGCTCTACAATATTTTTCTATTAATGGCAGCGAAAAGAATGATATTAGTATTGAGTTGACAACAATATTAACTGATCATTTTCGTCGAAACTGATTCAGGCGCCGCTATTTTGAGTGAAATCGAGTACGCAAAATAGGGTGTTAGTGTTAGCGTGCTGCAGCGTTTATAATTATACGCTTAATTTTTACACGACTGCGAACATATGCCGAGCAGATTCCAATGCTTCACTAGATTCGTTTCCTTCCATCCATCATTCGCCATAGTCTTCAGATTTGCATATAATTTCGGCTGTCGCTCAAAGATTTGCTCTTTTTTCATTGAATGCTCAATCGAGCTTAAGAATCCTGCGACAACCGTTATGAATTCACAGGTTTCACCCACAAATAGTCACCAACTTTCGTGGATCCGAAGAAAATCTTCTGGAACAAATTTGGTATCATCATCCCATCAGGCAGCATCAGAAGGCCTGTTTTGCTCGGTACAACTGTTCTTGGCTTGATCTCTTGTTTACTGTTTTACAACATTATTCTGTTTTTTTTGTGCAAATGATTAAATAATGAAAATTGTAATCTTGAAGGCTTGTGAGCTGTGATACCTTGTAGTTTACCATATATATTGATTTGATTAATTGAAAAGCCACTCTTACTCGGGTATCATTTCCATTCCCAATGGAGATTTAGTTCGTTGGCGTAATAAAATTTTGTTCTGAAGACTTCGACAGAAGTGTTATTCTTGGACAATGTTTGAGTAGTTTTTCTCGTAGAAGAAGATTCAGCCAGGATATAATTGGTCTGATAAAATTTTCAGAGGTTATAGATAAAGAATAGGTTTAATAGTGTGCTCTTAGAATTCTGTGCCGACTTTCCTTATTATCGAGTTTTATAATAAACTCCATACATGGCAAAAAAAAACAAAGGCCACAGAAATTCGTATTTAATTTGCTGTTTCAAATAGAGGTTCGGCTACTTTACTTCGCGAATGGTTTAGGATTAGAGCTTTTCAGAATGATCGTGTATTATAAGAAAAATCGCCTTATGAAAACATTTTCGGTAACGATTTCTATTTTGCTTCAGTTATGCAAAATTGATGCGTACCGACCTGTCGTTATTTATAATCGTTCACACAATGTTTTAACGCTCCGAATTACGAAACTGGTTCGATAGAAGCGCAACAAGTATGGGAGAAGTACGGATTTCCATAATGCGTGCTCAACAGGCATATGGATTGCCATGTTTGGGTAACAATGTATCGGAAAACCAGTGACCAGGTTAAACCGTTGTTTTGCTTAATATCTAGCAACACTAACGCTATGGATGATCGATGCACTCGTATTTTTACTTTGATCGACTTTATCACATCGCCTCTGTACTTTGAGTTCTTTGTCTTCACTTATTCGTCACCTGTTCTTCAATCTATTCTCGCATATTTGGGGAATCGTCCGCAGCTTTATTCTCACATCTCTTCATTGAAAAATGGAAGCTTCATGGCAGAAGATAATAAGTAGATTTTTTGTTATAATGAAAGCAATAGGTTTTAAACATAAATTTTGAAGTGTACTCGCCACTTTTCTGAATTACCACGAAACTATGAGCGCTTTTCAATTGTGAACAGAGTTTTGTCAATCACCAGCTTGTGATAAGGACGTTTTTCTCAATGCTTAACTGTTTTTACTGCTAATAAGCTCGTTTACTTCTCTAGATTCTCTTTTGGGATCTCATCAAATGTTGTTTTGTAAACAAACTTATCGCTGAACAAGCTGGACACATCTTTCCATGCGTGATCTCAATACATCCTTTCACTACTTTGAAAGTGTTCGCAAATTAATCCACCAAAAGCGATTAATGAACCACTCCTCAAGAAGATTTTTTGTCACCACTTCGATATTGGGCTTTAGAACTATTCGAATAAAAATTACAGATTGTTTGACTTCATTATTCAGATTATAATACAACTGCAACATCAGGTTTGAGAAGAAGAAAAAGACGTAGATACAATATTTTCTTAAATTGCTTATTCTACTTGATTTGTACACTTCTCACTCATTCAACTTCTTACTGTATTTCACCATTTCGGCGTGGATTCTTAAGTACATCTACTGTAACATTTCGCTATGTATATGTCTCTTATTACTTTTTCAAATCTTTTTATTCTTTATATATTTTAATTTTCTACTTTTTAACCGTAATAAATTCTGGGATCACGTTTTTTTTCTTTAGAAACACTGTGTCGACGCGTCTGAGACTTTTTGGCTTGACAATGTGCCTCCGTTCTTCAGTTAATGATTTTATAGTCTAAAAGTTTTTGGCATTTTCAAAATGCAATAGTGCGCCGGAGGACGCTGTGGCCGAGTGGTTGTGATGCTCGTCGCTGCACGCTTGAGTCATAACCCACCCCCACCCTCCAAGACTCTTACAGTCAAGAAAGATTGCTTTATGGGATGCTACAGCCAGGCTATTCTCGAGATGTGCTCAACCAGTAACGTTCAAGAAGAAGAAGACGAAAAACAAACTGAATGCTAGAAACATCGCACAGTGAAAAAGAATACTCTGAAGAGGGATCAATAAAGTGCCAAAGTGCCATAGTGCATCGGTATAGATGGGTGTTGGCTGAGTCAATGGTGAGGAAATACAGCAATTTCAGACACTCCTGGTGTTTTCATAGCTAATTTGTATTCTACTTCTATCTCAGCGCGAAACGTTGGTAACAGGTAAAAATTTCGATTTCCTTTAACTCCAGCGAACGTAGCATTACCTTTTAAGATTCTGACTCTTTTCTAAGTGAATTAATCATAACCTCGTCTTTGTGATAAACTTTGAAATTCTCACAGTGCTTTATATTTGGAGTTTCAGATGTATTTCATGAGCCACAATCAAATTTTTTGACTGGCTAATGATTGTGGACTTTCACTCTGCTTCAAGAGAATTCTCCGATCTGCTCTTGGCAATACAAACTGTTGTTATAACCGTTGTCACAATCTTGTGTTGTGAGACGTCATGTGAGCGCTTTCATTGCAGTTCAGGTAAGCACAACCTTGTGAATACAAGCATTGGTACGATACTGCAATGCCTTTATCAAACGAAAAATATCAACAAAATCCTTCATATTCATGTCAACTATTCGTATTTGATCAGATTGCATGTGTTTTCTTAACAAATTTGAAACCATGGCTGATTTATGGATCAACGCTTGCGAAGAACATGAGAATGCCAGCCATAGGTGTTTCTCGTAATTACGTTTAGCTCTCTTCAGCAGTGAATAATATTGAGAATTTTAGACATATTTCCTCCACGTATTGTTGATCCATACCTACGTCGACGTCCCACCTTTAACTCTCCATGTTCGTGCCTTCCTGATTGGAACTCAATGTTTTGCAACCAAACACAAATAGCTTCCTCAACATTAAGAAACAATCTTCCTGAAATGCCTAGCGTATGCATATGCAGGTCACAACTTTTGTTTTGTTATTTACACTTAATTCTGTCGTTTCAATATATTTAATTTTAGAAAATTCGTTGACAATGGTAGTAAATGCCTGCAGTTCATTACGAGATGTTTCAATCGAGGAAACAAAAAGTACGCTTTAATCAGAATCAATTATTGGCTGAATTTATGCAACGAGTTTCTAAGGAAAAAATTTCGTTTGCAATCGGAGTTGGTTTTCTGAACACTCTATAAGAAATCTTCATTTCGTTCTGATCGTATGAAATATTGGACGCGCAGAAAAAATCTCAAATACATCGTCGGTAGCCCACGCAGGTCATTGTATAAGCCGAATATGCATTCAGTCATCCCTGATGGAGGCACCGTGATCGAGTGGTTGTGATGCTCGTCGCTGCGCGCGCAGGTCATGCCCTGCCCCTCCAACGCTTTCTGGCAGTCAACGACGATCGCTCTATGGAACGCCACTGCCAGGCTATCCTCAAAATTGTGTGAAATTCTTCTGTTGCTACTTCGTAGTTCGCATGGAGAATAGGGATGTGGAAATGATCCTTCTTTTCGCAGCCGGTCATAGAACACGAATTGGCATAAAGTCTTTGCGAGCGGCAAAGGTGGTGAACTACTTAGCGATCATATAACTAGGCTGGCGGATCTCAGTAGGGCTCGGGGGCACTAAACCTGCTTTGCAGATACCTTGAAGAGAACCACTAACGAAGTTGCCAGATTCACACAACGTTTGTAGTGGGAAATCATGTAGTCATCCTTCTGCTCAAATGAGACCAAGTGCGAAAAGGAAGTTCATTTTGGGTTTCATTAGCAACTAGTTGACGAACACTAAGTGCATCGAATGAATAACTGAAAATTTTTTGCTACTCTGACCACTCTTTATCATCGAACCGTCTCAAAAATTGAAATAGACATTTTTATGAGTCGTGTTGATGGCCCATTTGCTGCCTCATTATTCGTCGCAATGATGTGGCCAACATCTTTGGCATTTTCGGCACATTTCACGATAGGGATCGTGATTTTAGGAAGCTGCCTTTTCATGATAAAGTTCCACTAGGAATTGGCTGAAGTTCTCAAATAAAATGGATGGAATCCTACATCTTGGAGCTCTCATGGATTACGTTCATTTCAATCCATGGAGAGCATTTTTATAGTTCACACTATTCCAACTGGAGTTTATGGTGTTTAAACATTTTTTAGCACACAAGATTTTAACTGGACTTTTTGCATTATTTTCATTGGGATTTATGCTTATATGTGCACCCTAGATCATAGATTGATGGCTGCTAAGTATCCAACGACTTGTCACAGGTTGAGAGAAAGGTATACTTATGACATTGATAGTGTAGTGAAGAACTTACTTTGCCCAGAAAAGTGCAGTCGCAGGTTTAGTGCTACCTCGATTTCTAAGCTTCGCTCATAATTAACATTCTTGTGATTATATCCTGCGAGAGTTATCACAGATTTGAAGTGGCACTACAAAGGATTTGTACAGCCTATGATACTGCTTAAAGTATTTCATAGCAAAACGCTTTGTGTTATGGTACTGTGCACATCAAGCGTTTTTAATGCTGATTCGCTTATCTGGCTAGAGGTAACTTTCATAAAAAACCGTTTGGAAGTAACCCACCGAGCAAATGAGATGATACACGAGAAGGCTTACTCAGTCACGTTAGTAGCGTACACTAAACGTGCAAATATTCTTCTACAGGTGTAAGTTTTTTCCTTCTAACCAAAAGTATGTAATAGCTGCAAGAAGTGCATCTATCATAGCTATGATTTTTATCCCTGCTGTTGTTTGACTCCTGAAGCTATGCTTTTTTTCATGGTTGTGATTATAACTCTTACCTCAGTGGAAAGCTCTGATGAGCGTTATAGGGTCCCGTGTTGGGATAGTAATGTGAAAAAAGGCATAGACATTGGAAAGCATTTTTTCCATCATCAACTATATTAAATTGTGAGGGGTGATGAGCATCATCTTCATTGAGCACATTTGCGAGTATAGCAATATTTTTTGCTTTACGATTCCTGACGAGGTCTCTTTGAAGTGTCCTTTCTACGATTCTTTTTTACAAAACTTCTGTTCATGTGTTGATCTTAGTCTTTCTGAAAACATCCTGTTCTACTCTGGTTAATAACAATCTGAGTGAGTAACATTATAACAAATTCGTTTAGCGTTGATTGGAGAACTGAAACATATTCAGAAAATGATTTAAATCCTTCCACGAGTAATTTTACTCTGGTGTGGATCCATCCTCTATGTGCAGGTCATAAGCAGCATTGCCTTTTGATTCGATACAATATATGTCTGCTTGGTATGCGCACTTTTTTACTTCTTTGCCTACTTCGTCGTTCTATCCCAACTTATTACTGAGACGCATGCTTGAGTCAAGAGTACTGAATATAGTAAGATATTGGCAACCTCCCGTTTCAAATTCTGTGTAATAAGTTTTTGTTCCAAGCTGAATCTGAATGTGATGTTATGCAAATAATCTTCCCTCATCGGCCCTTTAGATAATTTATTAGGAATGAGAGTAATCGTCTTTTGTTATGGGAGCTAGTAACGTGGGTGAAAATCGATTGATAGATATTAAAAGACGTAGTGGACAATAGGTAAGTGTGGAATAGTGTCTAACCACCTAAAATAACAGGACCTCTTTCAGCGTCAATGAAAAGTCTGAAATTGAACTGCTTATTCCTAACATTATGCCACCACCTTTATGAACAGCAATAAAACAACGTTAAATCTGGTCGCTAATATTTTGGAAGGCGTGAAAGTCGATTTACTGAGGCATTAGTCCAATTACATGCACTGCACAAATCATTTTTTATGATGCATTATGATCACGTCTTCAGTTTCACTGACGCCTTTTCCAGAGAAAAATTTGATCATCTGTCACACGCTGTCTCATTTGAAGACGTTATAGCCATGAGCGTCAGTGAAGCGCAATTTTGGTGGCTGGGCAATTTTAGAGCTTTGTCGATGTGGTTTTACAATGCTATTGGGTCCTTGATGTGTGCCAGTTTTTGAGATATCGCTATTTCTGACAGCATCCAGTTCTGTCTTAACCTTTGTATGGAGGTGTGAAGCTACTCGGCGAGAACGATGGAGCTTGGTGTTCGAGCCACTGTTGTGCACTGTCGTACTACAACTGTCAAACACACTTCGCCGTACAGATAATGGGAATATGAAGATTGTGATAGAAATGTTGTACCATACATAAATGTTAATATTTTCTTTACTGTAATGAGTTCTTAACCAACAAGTATTCAATTCAGTTGTATTTCGCCTCAAAAAGTCTGCTTGCACATGAAGCAAATCGCTATCTATCACACTCGCATAACTCCTCATTTTTCTTGGCACGCCTTTAGAAGGACGCCTAATTTTGAACCCACACGGCATGATCCACAATGGATGCACAGACCAACAATGTTCCCCAATCTGGAAGCTACTTCCGTTTTGAGAACATAATTCAGTTCTATATGACCTTTTGGAAAAATTTTCAGGCGTCTGTTATCCTATCTCTGCTCCATACTCTTCTGTACGTTTTTTTCCATGTTTTTTCTGACGCACATGCGGCTGTTTCCGTGCGAAGACTAGAGACGCTCGCTTACCATGGAATCAAATGGCATTCCAAATAGGTGTATAGGGTGCGCAAGAAATATTACGATGCATACTTTGAGGTTCTTAATCCTCTCAAACCAGACAACACCTCAAAGTCATCACAGCGATTGTAGTTACAAAACAATGTGTAGTTGGCGAGAGCGATGATTACACACTACATGTAATGCTAGATGACAGAGGTAGAGGCATTTCTGTGCCTGCTAACCTCACTCTTCAGCACGTCACTCTCTTCGACAAGGAAAGTCCGCCGACGAAAAGGAAAAATTCAGTGGGAAATCATTACTAAGGCACCCTGCCTGGGTAAGCTGTCATTTATGATACATACATGTATATATATCTACATATACATGTATATATATGTATATATCTATATATATATATGTATATATCTATACATATGTATATATCTATATATATGTATATATCTATATATATGTATATATCTATATATATGTATATATCTATATATATGTATATATTTATATATATGTATATATCTATATATATGTATATATCTATATATATGTATATATCTATATATATGTATATATCTATATATATGATGTATATATACATAGATAGATATATGGTATATCTATACGTACATATCCTTTCTCTATTCTTTGCTTCAAGAGACAAACATAGCTATAGTCGCACATGTCCATCTTCAAACTACAGTAACACCAAATCAACATCGTAATCTTCTGTTTTGCCAGTGGGAATGGCATGATTTAACGTACTATGGGCTATGATTGAATGATTAGTCGATATACCGTCTGCACAAATACACTATTCCGATTATCCACAGCTGTAGAGACGAAATAGGCTAACTTATGATTGTCATTTCACCGATAATGTTCCACTGAATGTCTTTTTCTGTGAGCACCTGAAGGCTGTCGATTAGAAGAGACTTCGTATCATCCTTGTACCTGAACACTTCGCTGTTTTTTCTCTTCAGGAGAAGCACGTCGCCTTACATACGCATTGATGGCCATACCATCACATTATTCTATTCATGTGTACCCGTTGCTTATGAAAGTGATATTGCTCTTGTGTAAGCTCCTCTATGGTTAGCTGATCTAACGTCTTCTCTTCTGATAAGCTTATTTTGATTCAACTAGGTGTGATGAAGTAATATTTGTCAACGCGCTGAAATTCTCTCAATTAGATGAGTTTTCTTCTGGAATTCTTCTGATATCTAGAGCAAGTCTGGATATCCATAAGCCAGTCAATTATGGACGATGTAAGAAGCGGTGATTCGCCAATTTAGAAAACTCTGAATGAGGAGTTCTGCAGTTTCAGAGGACGCAGTTCTTGCACTTATATGTAAAAAAGTCGTCACGTTACGGGTTCAAGTGACCAGGAAACATGATTTTGCAATGTAGTTCACAACAAAAAGTCGTATGAATGTGTAAGGGATAGAAAGTGATAAATCTTTCGAGCTCCAGTCTAGTTTTAGGATTTTGCAACTGTTCGAAGCTTTTTAGCGATGATTTTAGTCTAATGAGGTCTCATATTTCAATCATCCAAGAGATCTGCTCCTTCATTACACTGCGAAAGCAATGCTAGTACCTGAATATCTACAATTTTCTCTGCCATTAAATGTTCCCAATCTTCAGGTGCACATGCTGTTTCAATCAGCCTGATGCTTACTGTGATCACCTAACATGTAAAGAAGGGGAGCCAGAGTTCAGGTAGTACAATTTTACAAGGATCAAAGAATTAAAAATTGTAGCTGATTTAACGTTAAATGATTGTATCACACTCAAAACGGAAATTTGAATAGCATTTTCAAAAATATGGATAGTATTTAATTCGTTATATACTTTCTGTACATAAGGAAAAATCGAAGCACCATCGACAACTTTATACTGTTTCATTACCGAATTTGAAAGTATTTTGATGCAGTTACGGTGTAGATAGAAGCTTCTTTAATGTACGCACATAGTCACTAATTATCAGAGTGGTGGAAAAAAACATTTTGCTTTCTGAAAAAACCTGAAAATCGTGTGAATCGGAGCATTTATTTATTGAGTGTTGACTGTTTCATGGAAGGTCATACCATAGATTAGTATGACGTTAATAATTCCTCTTATCATCTGGGTAGCACGTAGTACAAAATCCATTACGATTCGATTCAATTGTTAGCACCCGAACAACCAAATTATCACCATATCCGTTATGGGTTTTCATATTTTCCAAGAAAAAAAAACAAGGATTATAGTTCCTCGGATACGAGCTGTGTGTGTCATCACAATCCCAGTGACTATCCGTACCATATATGCAATTCACTCTACACTCGAGATGGAGCTGGTCATTCGGGATCTCCTCAAAAGCGAAAAAATTCAATATCGGACGACACAGGGCATCAGGTGACGACTATTTATTCAAGAACATCAAGCAGAAGGAAAATTTTTGGGCACGGAAAAACCACGATTGTATAATTTCTTTGTGTACAGACTTCAGTGCCTTTTGAGAAGTGCTGTGCTCCATAATGGCAGATGACTACTGGAAATAGAATTTTGAGTTATTATAAATGATAGAATTCTGGTATAATTATGCATTTGCTGAGAAATGTGAAAAAAAGACTCAGAGACATAATGGCTACAAACTTTTCCACCATAGACCTGTATATCCAAAAAATAAGCATCTCTTTTTCAGAATCAATTTTCCTTCAACGGAATTCTCGTGTCGCGTTCACTCGCCACATACTTTGTCGTAGGTCTTCTTATAGGCATGATTTTATTAACGGCGGCTATGTTATTGGTCGGTAGCCGGAAACGGAAAAAACGACGTGAGGATAATCTGCGTCACCAGCAAAATGCTCACGAAGCATTGCTGATGCAGCAAGCTAACGACAATCGATATCAACCTTCTGCATGAAGCTCCCAACTGAATCGGTAAAAGAGATAAACTGATAGAATTAAAAATGATGCAGCACTAGCAAGCTATAATAGCTACTCTCGAAGACATGACAGACGTGTAGTTTTCACAAAGCTTTTGAGGGAGGAAGTAATTGCTGTTTTGGAAGATTTCCATCAATTACCTGGTAGGTTGAAAAGTGTTTTACGGTACTTACAAAACTATTAAAGGGATTGTGCGGACCGTGAGTTAAGAAATCGCGTTAAAATATTTTAAAGTGTCCTTGAAAGATCCATGTGGAAGCTACATAATGCGGTTTGCTCTATCAACAACATAAGTATGCTTTTAAATAACGGAATTGATTCTATTGCCTGCCCAGGATTGAGCACGTCGTCACTTTAAAAGCGTTACCACTTATGCTAGTATACTCTGTGTTCAAAATTATGCACGGTTCCTTGGTGTGCCGATGACCATAGCACTTCACTGCCAATGACCATAGCACTTCACGACTGATACTATTACATCTGTTAAAATGGTGATGTTCAGAATGTCCATTCACAGTCGACAACGAAAAAGTGGGCTCCGACATTCACACATATAGCAATCAGCAATGATCTGAAAATTTTTGGCTATTCAAATCACTATTTGAAACTGATTTTATTTTAACTACAGAAAAGCATACTTTGCTAATGTCAGAAACTAGCTGCCTCACACTGAAAGAGTTTTCTAAAAAAGATTCTTACTCGAAGAAGACAGTCACTCCTCTGATTCAACCACTACCACAGCATTCAATTGTGGCCAGAGAAAAAATTCTTATCAGTCAAACGAAAACGAAGCTTTCACGAAAAGGTTATTTTCTCTATTGACTTGGATTAAGATTGTACTTGACTTTCCTTTATCAACAAATGACATCTCTACAACTGCAACGATTCGTTGATTTAATACATCGACTGAATCACGGTCAACAAATTTATCTTTTTCTATGGCAACACCTAGGCATGCGTTGTTCAGATAATTCATCGGACAACTTTAGAACTTCATTAAGTAGCTCTACCTCATCTGACACTTCTTCTAAACTCTAAATGTTCTATTTTCAATTGTTATTGTAATTGATCTGTGCAGCTATCCCAAGTAAAAATCATTATGTGATCGACCAAGCACAACTCCAAAATCACTTTGGCCATTTATTCACTCGACAATTTTCAGAATTTTGTACAAGAACTAAATAACAACTGCTATTTGGAAAGTTATGCTGATAGAGCATGAGTATTGAATTCTAAGTTGAGGTGATACTTCAGATGCGTTGTGAATTGTTAGAATATTAGTGCAGTGCCGTAAAACTCTTTTGAACCTACTCAACAGGAAATTTATTGCCTCTTATCTGACTCTCTGCAAGAGAGATTACCAATTTTTTTTTTCAAAATGTCATCAACTAGAAATTAAGCTCTCGGGGTGCTGAATGCTTTCTTACATAAGGAATGTATGCTTTCGATGGGCATAATAATCAAAGAGCCTTGTTTTCCGGACTTTGGAAGAACATTACTGAGTGAATTTGCTCCATGTTCTTACTGGAATTATGGAATCTTTTCACATGTCATATATCGATTCATTTTCACATAAAATCCTTTTGCTGACATCAATATGTTTTCATAAATAGTCATATTTGTACTTTGACATGCAGTAATCGCTTCAATAACTTGTACACAATTCAGTCATTGTCAATTTGTTATTAAGTTTGACAAATTTCTACGCAGCTGTGAAATTACGACGATTTTGTACGCTTTACCTATGTTTTTTTGTAGTCCATGATTTCCTTCGATGCTATTACCTATGTCGACAAAATTTCAAAATAAAGTGCTGAAATTACATTTACTTAGACATCGCGCAAGCTTATTATTGCAAATCTTACTGGTCGACGAGCGTTTTCAGTCGAGATTCATAGCATGCCTAAATTTCACTCACTTCATTCTATATGAAGACTATAGTCCATATCTCCATGCTTTCACAACTATCACCTATATCACCTGTCGTCCCGTGATCGTCGAGTGCTTCGAGAGGGCACCAGCAACACTTCCGTCTTCCATATAGCGTGCACGAGTAGCCCAAGGGTTCTCCTAATTCTAGGGTTCCGCTGAGCATCATTTCTCTTTTCTGAGCTTTTTGTGAAAAAATCGAATCATCGGGTCGGTGGTCTTCCTGTTGAGCGCTTGACATCTCGAAGTATTCAGTCGGTAACGGCTCTCACCTATCGGTTGTTATATAAGCCCATTACGTGTACGTTTCACCTTATTTTCGATAGTCTAGCGTGTAGGACGGCATTTTTGACTTTCGATCGATAGCGTAAGTCAGAACTTCGGATCCTTTCTCTCGTTTCCGAGATACGAGATACTCCCAGCATCGACCTCTCTACTGCGCGTCCAATAACACCATGTGATCCTCAATCCTGCTTGCGTAGCGATCTGGTTTGTGATCCATAAGTTAGTTTAGGGATAACCATCGAGGCGAAAAGCTGGGCACGGAGTCCGATGTTTGTCGTTTTCTTCACTACGTCCTCGATGCTCTCAAACGCTCCTAAAATTGCTCGTTTCCTCCTGCACAATTCTGGAGCTAGGCCGTCCATCATGTTAGCTTCACGACCTAGATAGACGTGACTGGAGATTTCGAAGATGTTCGTTTCGTTGAGCATGAATGGGGCATTCAAAACCCATCCGTACCTCATAAACATCGTTGTCGTCAGACTGAGTCTAATACCAGTCTTTCCAGAGGCGTTATCGAAATTGGTTAATATTTTCTGCCTGGCTGTTGATTGGTGCTGTAAGGACGATGTTTTTAACGAAGCAGAAATGGTTTAATTGTAGACCGCCAATTTTCATTCCTACATCGTCCCATCCTAATATTCGCATGAGGCTTTGGAGCATGGCAGTGAATAACTTTCACTCCACAACCTGTGCACATTTCGGTTATGCGTCAATTGATTGACCCAAAATTTTGTCGTTCAATCTTCACCTTTTTCTGACCTAAAACTCCTTTTTCCGAGCAAAATATAAGAGTAGACCAATCAATGAAATGTTGATTTTGAGAAGTTGATTCGCTGCACATTTACTGACTAGAGATTACTTAATTGGTGCCCACAAATATCGCATTTAATACACACGTAAGTAGAGGGCAGGCCACTGTGTGATCCGATGGGGTGGAATGAGGTGATAGTATCCTTTGCGCTCTTTTTGATGCAACACATACCGTTCTGAAAATCTTGGTATGTGTACAAATGATAGTCGGCAGAAATCAACGCCATGAACGAAAGTTTGCCAATTATAGAATGCTCTCACAATCTATGTCAGTTGATCGACTGTGTGTGCCATGGATGCTGGTGATCAATGTACTTAATTTTGGATTGTCCCACATATTAGTGTGCTACTATCACTGCAAGTAATGCTCATTTAACTCTCTTTGAAGTCGCATTGAATCGAGTCTCCTGAAACGGTGCACCGCTCAGATAAAAACCTTGCCTGGCAGTGCCGTCCCCGCACATCTATACCAAAGGGGTGACTTGACAAGGCCTCAGAGAATCTTATTGCGTGGTTGAAGGTCTGATGAAGTGAAATCTGAGCCACATAAATCGGTTTTGGAGAAAGTGATGACGCTTGTTTTGCAAATTTTTTCATTCACTGATGAGCTCTAGGCTACTGTGTTCTTGCTCAAAGAAGTTGTTCTTCGAATATAAAAAGCAAATACAATACTCTCTCAATAAAGGACCATTTATGTTTCCAATTATTGCAATTTTTGCATATTCAAAGGAAGGCGCGTGTGGAGTATTATCTGTGCTTCGCGGCACATACCTGGTAAGTGGCGCGATCTGTGTTCAAAGCTCATAAAGCTTTCCATTTCTTAAAGGTAAGGAAATTAATCCATTGAGTCGAGTGTTTCTAAAACCTCGTTTTAGGCTAAAAACATTCTTTTTTTTGGATTTGATTTTGAATGTTTATAACGAGGTTTTAGAAACAGTCGATTTAATGGATTAGTTTTGGTCTACCAGCCGAAACGTCGACTGATGGTGATGGACCAGTGTCATTGTACACTATGCCATCACCACTTACCACATACGCCTCCCTCCTTGCTACAATGCAGGGCTTAATGTGGGGCGGGGGCCACTGACGAGGAGGACGAGCCTCCGAAACACCGGTGTTTGGCCCTGGCGTACCAACCTCGTTTTAGGCTAAAAACATTCTTTTTTTGGTAAGGAAATTGGTGCCAGACGTTTGTGAAAGGATAGCATCATTGGCTCAATACAGTGGTGGATCACCATGAGTCATTTTGAAAGCCAGTTGTGCGTTCAATCATCTCAAACTTTGCATAATGGCGTTGAATGTACATCGCATTTCATAGGAACTAAAACACTGACAGCTTCATCCTTCACCTTTTCATTGATGATTTAAGATGGCTGAAGTAAAGATTTAAGCATAAAGGTGAGAGTGAAATTATGATTGTTGAAGATGGTGAAAGGAATGAGGCTTTCACAAACACCACGGACGCATTCTAAAACATTATTATATGCTCCGAAGGGATTACGCCAGTTTGATTGCTTCAATTTTTGAGAGAGAAATAAATAATGATTTGTGTCCACTTTACATAAAAACACAGAGAGAACCATTTTGGTAAAATATGAAATATGTATAGTAGCATGATGTTCAGCAGTACACATATGGTTGTTCACTGGATCTCTTGCCCAGAACAAAACAACCTTTTCATCACTCCGGTGTTACCTGAAAGAAAACGCAGTAACGTTGAGTTGCTAGATAGATAGGCCATCAAAGGCGATTGTAGGTTTCAAATGCTCTTTCCTCAAACTTTACAATGCTCAACAAATCGAATACAAGAAATGATTTTGAGAAATGATTCAATGACGAACGCTATTTTCTCAATATCTACAACTGATGTTATTCAACCTTGAACGATATTTGGTGCGGTACTAAAACTACTCAGATATCAATCATGACCCTGATCCACTATGAATAGAATGAACAATCGCATAACGCATAAAGCACATCTTTTGTTGTTTAGATAATCGACATCACATATTGCATGGACCCCACACCTTTCTCCTTTGATCCGATTTTCTAGCAACGACCATCCATGAATTTGCTTGGATTTGCGTGTGATTTCAACGTTGCTCGATAATCTAATCTTCTTCATGAATGTCCTTGCTTCGACCGCGTAAACTATATCTATCATCTTGTGATATCAGCAACATAATGTTTCTGGTTCACACAACAGGCAACTAGAATATTTTGTGGATCGAAGAGATTATTTCTCAAGCATGTCTGGTGTCGTTCCCTAATGAATGGGAGGCTTGGTTAGCGCGAAGATGGATTAAATTAAGGTGCTGTAATGCTTGTGTCGTACGGAACTCACAACATAATGCTAGTGACACTTAAGTCGGAAATAAAATTACTATCACAAATATCTTTACTATACCCTACATTTTTCGTTCCAAAGAAAACTATAAAACTTACATCAAAGGAACATTAAAAACAGCTATTTTTGGCAGCTCATATGCAACATATGATGTACTTTGTATTTCGTTTCTACTTTTCCTTTCTATAGCACGTAGCTTGCAACTTTCTCCACAGATCACTGCTTAGTACTAAGTAGAGTCGCATTTGAATCACGAAACTGCGATCCGGCAGACGGAGCTTGATGGCTTATCACATACTTTTATGTGAGCCGCATATCTTGTGCCATGGAAATCTTGTTGCACTTTTTGTAATCATCTGGTAAGCTGCTCGGCACGTATCCTTATGATCGGCCTTGGTCTTGAAGAATTGGTGCTTTCTCGTTATCCAGTCCAGTTTCAGCTCTCGGGAAGAACGTATTTCTTGCTTGATTTCAAAGTTTCAGAAGTCATTCCATAGCTCAAATCTCGCAAAAGTTGAAAATATACTTTATTGCTAAAATGGCCTGTTTGATCAACTGCAGCAATCAAAGTAAATGTTCCCCAAATAATCATTTTTGAGCCACACATATCATGTGATCTGTTATAAGGGCGGACTTGTAGAGCCCGATATGAGTGTTTTAACCTCGACGATCTCATCAGTCGGGCGGTACCCTTCTCGTCTTTTGCTAATCCTCTCGGGGCGCTCAGTCCACTATAGAGTAGGCGGCGACAAACATTTTACACTCTATGCCCGGTGAATTTATCACCGAACACACTGTGTTGTACACTCGATTGCTCTTGGCTGGTATCATTAGTATATCATACCTTGATTTTCGAGTGTTCTTAAGACCACAACTGAGTGCCCCGAGAGGATTGGCAAAAGACAAGAGAGGTACCGCACGACTGATGAGATCGTCAAGATGAAACGAGTGTAGCGGACCCTACAAGTTAGCCCTTATAAAAGATGACATGTGTGGCTCAAAAATGATTATTTGGCGTATTGAAAATTGTGCTGTGGTCTTAAGAAAACACTCGAAAAGAAAAGTGTAAATGTTCCTCATCCAAACATTTCTAACTAAACAAAACTTTTTTTAGACTACTAGGAACCATTCGATAGCTTGAATCCCGATTATTTTAATGTCTTTATTCTTTAAAAAGATTGATTCCATACGTTAAACGGCGACAAATGAAAAACCAATCCATATCGCTGGAAAAGAACTTTTCATAAGAGTTTTAGTAACCATTCGAAGGCTTAAATCTGTGACTAGAGCAGTACCTGGTCGTTCTTTGAAAACACAATTTTGTAACGCTATTAAATTCAAAAAAAGGCATGTTTCACATCGATATATAGACAATGATACTAGTAATTCGCTAGAAGCACGATAAGCATGTACGTGTAGTGGGAATCTTGTTGTATTAGAGTCACTCCTTCAATGCGGAGTTTCTTTCAAAATGGAGAAAAGATTCCTATTGGCATAACTCAGGTTACATATCAAATGTTTTCAGCCTGGGCACCATCGATGATGATCGGACGACCCCCTGTCTCCCTTCATCCCACAACCTCTGGATTGGTCAAAAAAAAAATCGATTTTTCTTCTATCGCCGTTTAACGTATAAGAAGCGAAATCTTATTTAGTGCGCTGGAACAGCCAAAAGAAGAATGAGTTTCGCAAATTTGGATCATTTTCGATATCCGCACCCTTTTCCGATCTTTTAGAAAAATTTACTGTTCAATTACTCTTAAGACTTAACAATTATCCATTAGCCAAGATCTCAACAATATAAATGGTATGTATCATTTTTGAAATGGCTTTATCATTATGCTGTAACAGCAAAGGCGAAAATATGTTTCAAATTTGAGGATTTTTTGCTGAACAATGCTTTTTCCTTAGACTTTCAGTAACTATTCGATAGCTCAATTTTCTAAAATTCTAATTATGTATTTGATTCTATGAAGAGACTTTTCAGCGCGCTGCAGCATCCAATGGAAAGCTATGTTTCGTCGAGGCATGAAATTGGCATCAAACCAACGCGTTTTGCCGTGTTGCGCATAGGATTTCGCAGCATTGTTGCTAGGTCTCCACGCTTCTTCCGATTCCAGATTCACGAGTTCCAATCTTTTTTGATTTATCTGATAGTCAATCAGAAATGGTTTTATATAACCACTACTTGCGGTGTTATGATGGCGCAATATACCCAATAGTATAAAGTGCTGTGCAGAAACGTTTGCGTCAGCCGGGATTCGAACCCAGATCTCACTCTTTCTGGGAGCGTATGCTAACCGTTGCACCGCCGACGCTCGTTTTGCACACTGCTAACAGATGACCGTCTACGATCCGGCTGGGTAGTCATCACCGACATTGAACCCACTTGTGTTTACAATATTGAGTATGAAAAATCAATCAGAAATGATTTTATTTGACCACCACTTGTGGTGTTATGATGGTACAATATACCCAAAAGTGTATAGTGCTTATCTAATAATTATTATTTCAGTCAACATGCCGTGTGCTCAGTCATAAAAACTAATAACGACCGCTAATGCCGAGATCGTAGGAAAGCTGGTCTGGAAATTATCTTCACATCATTATGCTAAGTTTCTTGTGATTTATTCGATCCGACCATGAAAAAACTCTGCCTTGTCGTCTATGGAAATATAAGGTACAAATATATCGCTTGATACCGGATCTTCTCCTAAGTTTTAGCACTAAAACAAGACAGACCAAAATTATTGACCAGAAGTAATTGGCATCTATCATTAACATTATTCCAAGCATTTGCCGTCAGCCTGAACACATTTCCGCCAACTATCATGCAAAAAATTGAAATCGCGTTCTTAGAAACCGTCGTCATTTGACTCAGAAAAAGGTGTCTTTTCTTGATACAAATTACTAATATAACGAAACTTTTTCTTGCTTAGGAAATGCTCCAGCGGCTGGAAGAGGTGATAGTCAAACGGCGACAAGTCAGGACTGTACGGCCGATGATGCATCAACTCGCACGCCAGTTTGGTCGACTTCCTCCTTACAAATTTGGCGACTTGCAGCCCTGAGTGTAGGATGAGATGCGGCGACGTAGACGTGAGAGGACCCAATTGTAGCAGCCCAGGTGCTCACGGTAGCGGTTGGCGTTGCACGTCTTTCCGGGTGGCAACACTTCCAAGTGGATCGGCCCGGTGCGCTCCCAAAAGATGATGAGCATAGCCTTTGACGCGAATCAGTTTGAACGTGGAGTTGGAACGCCTCGTTGGCCTGGTGACAACCCCTGATTCGGGCGACGTTGATTCTTGAATAAAAATGTACTTTGATCGACGGTGATGATCTTGGCCAGACATGGAGCTCGAAGATGACGACGGAGCAGTTTTAAAGCGATAATCTTGCGTTTGCGCATCTGTGATTGAGTGAGCTGGTGTGGAGTCCATCAGTGCTTCTTTCACTTCTTGACTGGTGTCCTCAGTATTCTAATATTCTGATGATTGAACCGCTTAATCTTTTCGATAGAGGTCTGTTCTCATAACTGATCGTGTCCTTGGCCGTAGCGCTTTGTCTCTCGTGCGAAGAGATCCCGGTTACCAAGCTTATTCTTGCTCACTTCTGATGAGATCTTAATCTAAGACAAAATCAAAACCGCCTTCCGCTGAGATTGGCTTATGAATGTGTAATAACTAACTTGTGTCAGGAGAAATGATATGCTTTAAGAAATAATAAACGAGAAGCTCCACTGGACAATGGATTGGAGAAATAAATACTCATTGAACGATGAGAGGAAGACTTGAATATTGAGTACATCGAGTAAACGTTAGGGTAATGCAGAAACGATAATAGTAGGAAAACGGTAGTTGAGAGTGTCAAACACGGGTTCTACTTCCGCCCAAAGTTAGAGTTTTGCACATAACTCAGCAATCTCGGATATGTAGTTATAACATCAATACCACTGCACTGCTAAGAAGCGGCACAATAAAAAGATATTTCTTGTAAATTAAAAAGATTGCGGCTGAGCCACCGAAGCCCAAAAATAATCTCTCAAGAAAACCACAAGAGCCACAATATTCCCTATTTCGGAATGCTCTAGACAGCTGGATACCAACGTGAGCTTCCTGGACGTAAAAAGCTACAATCCTCCAATCACCCTTCAGAGTTGTTTTGAAAAATGCTTTCCGTCTTATTCACGAGGACCATCAGTTTTAGACACGGGTAGTGATGTAAAACGTATAATGCGTGAAAGTTTTCCTTGTAAAACCAAGGCGATAGTATGACAGTAATTATGGCACAGTTTTGTCTTGTAGTCACAAGCCAAAACAGCGAGGCGTGAAAATGATTAGAAGAGTTCTTTTATCATTTTTGCTTATCTTTTGTATCACGAATACACGACTAAACAATGAGCAATTAAGAAATGAGTCAGAATATCGTACACAGACTGAATAAGCGTAACAACGTCTTAAGTATCAACCTGATCCATCCACACGCAAAGAAAAGACGTTAGAGATCTTTATGGGTGGTCGTTATTGGAGAACAAATCGAATGCAAGATGTGGAGAATCTGCACATTTTGATATTTGTGAAATCATGCCATATGATTGATGAGGTAGTATCGAAGTGTTTTATAGAACAAAAACTTACACATCTTGATAAAATCGCTGGAGTGTTTGTTTTGAAAAAGCTGTTAGCAGGTCATCAATGTTCAGAACGCATTCCTATAAGCTGGCGATGGAAATGCCCACAAAGACAGTGTAATATTCAAAGGAAGGGCATGAAGACTTTTAAAATTATACGAAATCTTAGAATTATAGTATATATACATTTATTTTTGTATACACATATATACACATGTGTACACACATATATATTCAGATGTATAAATACAGAAGCATAAACTAAGAGTAACCTTCAAGCAGTAAACTCAGAATTAAGTAAACTAAGAAAACACTCGCACGGACAGCTTGCGGCGCGAGCTATCAAGTGTTGGTTCTCGCCATTTAAAATGGTTTGTTATTTCTGCCTTTTCCAGTTTTGCAAATTTTTGTAAATTTTGTAGATCGACATGAGTTTGTGACATATTCTCATCATTAACCATATTCTATTGGTTATCTTGCTTGTTTATCATGCTTGAAAAAGTGAAGTATATCGATTGATGCTATTCGTACTTGGATATTTGTGTGGTCCACTTTCACGAATTACGAAAATAGAAAAATTTAAGCATTAATTCTCTGTGACTGGTCAGGCAAGATTTTTCTTCTCTCGAGCTTTTTGAGTGAACCCTTCTTGACATGTGATCGTCACAATTCCTTGGATTTAATTAAGAAAATGTCTTAGGCAATCAATTATATCTAGTACTTGGTGTACAATTTAACTCTACCTTTTATTGCAATAATAATGAAAGTATAGGTACGCAAATTCTTTCTTGATCTGAAAATAAGTCAAAAAATGCTATTTATGCTGTTCATTTCATTTATAAGGGGGACAAAGGAAAAGGCGATATCATTAGTTGTAGAGAAATTTTTCTTAGAAGTCTTAGCAGCCATTCGAAAGCTGAGATTTCTAGCTACAGCCCCAGGTAGCCGATTTTCGAGAAGACGCTTTTATAATGCTGCAAGATCCAAAATAAAACTATGTCTAAGACGAATGAATTTATTGCCGCAGAGTGTACTTTTTTAATTAATAGTTATTATTCGATAGCGCATTGTTTGCTTATATCAACGCTGTGCTTATTTCCTGGAAAATCTGTAGAATAGACTTTTGTTCGACGGCATTTTTCTATGATTTTTGCAATAACGAATCGCATAACCTTGGTAACGCTCAAATGCGAATTTTATTGCGAACATAAGATGGAGCTCTCTCCAAGCACCATTAATCTTGTGCGCTACTTCACCAGCATCGTTTCTCTACGCGCCATTTGTGCATGAGTAGCAAGCGATATTCTCACGGAAGCTCCATCTTGAAGTAATAAAGGCATGTTATGTACTAAAATGTTTGCAAGAAAATGTACGGTTGAACTGCACAAAAACCAAGCAATTTAAAGTACTTTTGGCTGAGGAATCTGCAAAGTAATATTTCAAATGGCGTTTTTCGCGTACTAAAGTCGCAATCTTCAAAGTCCGATGAAAACCAAGGTAAATAACGCTTTCAACGGACATCAAGCAAAAAAAAGGATCTGTACATGTTTACTTTCATTATTGATAGAGCAAAAAAGAGGCGGAGTCATATTTGTGCACCTAATAGTTAGATAAACTCATGTTAGTAAAACAACTATACACGGAAAAAGGGACTTGTTAGAAAATTATGGAATGCAAGTATGGTATCTGTTTCTAATTCTTCAAGAGTCTGTCATTCAGTGTCACTCTCAAGATCAACAAACTGGTACCAAGAACTTGTTCAGGATGAGCCCATTCCGATCTAGGGAGATGACAGCTGCTTGTGAAGCCTAGAGGCGTCGAAGCCCCGTCCTGTGAGCAATCTAAGAAGGGTCAAATCGACCAGATTTCAACAAAACTATGGAACAAAATCTAGATGCTTTAGCCGGACGCGCGTAAAATGTTTGAAGGCCTTCGTGAAAATTGATGAGAGGAAACGAATGAAGCATGAACTCCAGAGAGCTATACAGTATGTGCTCTCGTGCCATATAGACAAAATAAGCAGATAAGAATCAAAGCAAGTATCAGTTTGAGATTTTGCTTGTACTGTTCTCTACTATGATATTATTTGCTTGCATTATGTCGGAAATTTCCCAGTGTAGTGCGTCTTTTCTTTCAGAAGCTCTTATCTCCCAAAAATCTTGCAAATTACCAAATTTCCCTATTGAAGATCCAGTCATAGGCAAACATTCTCATTAATCACTTTTATTTCCCAGCTTATTATGGTTGTTAGAGGTGTCACACTTCTTTAGCGTATCATCGTTGCTTAAACATTTTTACAATACTTGAGTTAAGGTCTCTGAAATCCTAGAGTAGTTTTCTTGAGAAATTTCGTGTTTTTGTTTGAAACTCACTAAAACTCTCTTTATTATTACCGGCAACGCAGATGTAATTCTGCAACCTGAGAAAAATCAAGAGAGCACCTTTTATACACTTCAGGAACTGATAGTTAAAGCTCTCCCTCGAGCAATCACATGGGAGGCCGGAGAAGAACTACTTTATGAAGAGTTAACGTCATCCGAATTGTTGATTGCTACCAGGCGGACGAGGAACTCCAACTTCACATCTACGTCATTTCGCACCAAAGGCAGTGCATACCGGCTTTTGAGACCAGATTGGGCCAAATCAGTGGGGCTTGCTGCCAGTAGAGGAGATGATCAACGCCAAGCGCTGCTGTAATCACCTGAACTGTTCCAATCGGATTCTGTCACGTCGACGTCACCGCAATCTCATCCTGCTTCAAGATAACGTAAGGCTGCATGTCATCAAATTAACAAGGAGGAAGTTGGCCGAACTGGGCTGAGAGCTGCTGGATTATCGGCTATGCAAACCTGACTTGTCCCCTTCTGACTATCATCTCTTTCAGTCGCTGGAGCGCGTTCTGGCAAGAAAAAGTTCAGAGATATCAATCATTCGCTTGGACGATTAATAACTTTCTTTGAATTCAACGATGACGAGTTCAATGGGCATGGTATTGGCTTATTGCCTGAGAGATGGCAGAGATGTGCTCAGGCTGATGTTATATACTTTGCAAGGTGTTGTTTGGCAACTTTAATTACTTCTGCTTAATAAGTTTGGTATTTATCGCTACAGTACCAAAAGAAAACTCATCTCATTCTCTGGACAGGAAATTTTTGCTTGAATGTTAGCAACCATTCAAAAATTGAGACTTGAAGCTACCGCCCCATGTCGCCGGTTTTTTAGAGCACTCTTTTATATAACGTTGTAGCATTCACACCAAAAATTATGTATCACGCTCGCATTTTGCCTCCATTTTTATCGCGCGTATAATTAGCTGGAAGCCGAAAAGCATATCAGTGTGTAGAGAAAAATCTGTAGTATCTCAGTCGATCATTTCATCTAAAGCTTCTTTCAAAGTGAAGGAAAAATTCACAATTGAATAACAAAATATTGATCGTCCTATCCTTTCCCGATGACCCCCGCGGCCCTCCCTCGCATTGTCGAATAGCCTGTAAGCAACGTTCCCAAAAATGTAAAACTGTGATCTTAGTTTTCTAGTTAAACCGTATTTCTAGAAAATAAGCATGTCAAGAAAACATTACACTTTCAGATGAGTGCCAATAGTCTCAAGAAAGAGCTCTATCCGGCGAGGTTTGAAGCATAAATCAAAGGTCAGATGGGATCAAAAGATCGAAGGAGCTTTTCAAAAAGCGGACACATTCGTGAGTTCTTTGAAGCTTGTGCTATAGTTTGAGTAATTGTACCCTGTGGAAGAAGTTTCGTCCAGCGAAATTTATGCAAGATAAGAGAAGAAAACATGTGGCTATATGAAACACGATTTTATTTTAAGTGTTACATTGTTATAAAGGGGTATTTTGGAAAACAGGCGAAGTGGTCGATTTTTCCATTGTTTCTTTCTAATCAGAAATAACCACTTGTTGCGCTTTCAGCGAACTACAAGCGCAATAGTATAAAAAGGCGCGGCACGTGTGAAACATAGTTTATCTTGAAAGCTACAGCGGAAAAGGGAGCGTACAGCACTTTCTCTAGGTTTCAACTTTTGAATTATTGCCAAATGTACAGTCGAAAGTCTTTGTCCAGCGAAAGGGGTCGTTTCCTTATTCCGTGCTGGATGACCGAAATGATTCTATGTGGTTCATCTTCATGTCTACCCCAGTTATGATTATTTGCTTTCCAAACGCTGTTGATTTCTGAACCAATATGGTACTTCTGTAACCTGTGAAAGATAGTGCACCCACACCTTCATCACAGCTATCCACTAGTCTCGCAAGCTAAGAGGAGTGAGTGTTACCGACAGGTCTATCATCATTTAGTGATCTCAAAAGAATCACCTACTGCGCTGTCCCCTGCGTGAATGAATTATGACGAGGGATGAAGCAGTAGCAATTGTGCTTTTCAATACACTCAAAATATAGTAATACAGAGTGTATGAAAGGTTAACTCTTTTCTAAAGAACAGCAGATTTTCATATCTACTCTGCTTATCTTTGTCAAGACTGTCTCTTTGAGTTTTGATTCAAATACTGGTAACCCTGTTCATCATTCAAAAGTTGCATTAATTATATCGATGTTTATCGCAGGTACAAAATTTACAATACATATGATTAAATAATATGGTTCAAGTGCAGTAGTTCCTTGTGCAACACCACATTTCATGAATTTATTGAATTTTTATATGTTATGATACATTTTCCAATTAAACGCCTTTTAAGAATCACATTAGGGCATTATATTAGCCAACAATCTAGTTTACAAATACAAAATGATAAATCCAATAATGAAGAGTGGTGTGCAAAAAGTATGGGTTGGCAGCGGATTCGAACCCAGGTCTTAGCCTCTCCGGGAGCATGTGCTAAACCGTTGCACCACCGGCGCTCATTTTGCACTCTTCTCCTACACTATGACGCGTTACCTGTCAACAGCCAGCCGTTTACGGTCTCACGTGGGCAGTCACTAACAGCTTGACGATCTCTCCTTCGTCGGTGACATAAGGTTTTCATTGAAATACTGCTGATTCAAATCTCCGCATGAAAAAGGCGAAGATCGAATGCAATAGAAAACTGTAAAGCTAAGAATGTATCAAAAAATCGTTATCGTCTATCTCTAAATATGTGGTCGATCTCTGCATGCATCGTGCCGTTAGGTGGCTCCCAATTTCACCGGTTGTTTTTCTATTTCACTATTTCAGAAGGCTTCATTCAAGAGCGCTGTCAATGGCGCGCAAATTTTTGACGTGTCATAGTATCAGCTTACGTCTCTGGTGCACAACAGAGAGCTGCGAGAATTGTCGGTTCGAAAAGGTAGACATCGATATTGGAGCTCGTCATATTTCTGGTCAGTAGCATCCTTAAGAGGTCTGAATGCCACTTTTCTCCTCTCCTTTTATCTAATTCCTCTCCGTGTTATTCTCCATGTCCATTGAAGGCCCAAGCTTCACGTACGAGCTGGTCTCCTTAATCAAAGAAGCGCCCAATTAGACTTGCTCACCTTCGCACCATGGATTCTTCGTGGATTGTGTCTTCGCCCTGTTTATGTTTAGCCAATTTTTCTCCCCGCTTCGTTGAGTTCCTTGAACATCGTCTCTCTTTCACTGGTGCTTTCGAAAACATGACGATATCGTCCGCAAAGCAAAGGTTTGATATAAATTTGCCATCAATCCGTGCGCCTTTTTCGTCCCAATGAAGCGACTTTATCATCTACGCATGGCTGCGGTGCGCATTTTGGCGGTATAGTGCCGACTTGTGGAACATCTTTTCCGATGGGTATGGTGAGAGGTCGATGGCAAAGCCGTATTTCAGTGCTGCAACTTCGATAGCAGTTTGTTAATTTTCGTATATATGACGGGTCAACACCTTGCTCGGCAAACTCTGATAGGATTGCTTTCCTTTCGACACCATCAAACGCTTCGTGATTATCCATAAAGGTTATAAGAAGGGCACAGATGTTCCCGACAGACGGCATTGAGCCGTGACACGGTTTTGATGTGGTCCATGTGGCAGAGTTCCCTACGCGATCCTGCCTATTCAGCTTGGTGTGTCCCATTCCAAATCGTCAATATAAGTAGGGTGGGCAGTTTGCGTAACGAAACAATATAATATGACTACCATTGTGCTGCGCTCCTTGTATTATTTTCAATACTACTGAAAAAGTAGGTTTTTCACTACGCAACATTCCGAAAAGAACCAATAAACTTTTGAGAAATACATTTAGTTGGTCATCACTCACTTTTTGGAACAATACAAAATATTTCAAAAATTTCGAATAGAAAAGCTGCTTCACACTCTACTACACTTTTTGGAATCTGCAAATGGGGATGTAAGAAAGGAAGTTGGTACGACGCCGGTGTATGGCCGTCAGCGAAGCACAAAGAATATTGAGTGATCACTCAAAATTAATGCGAAGCCACAGCTGTGAAGATAATCTTTCTGTAAACATTCGATTTGTTTTGTGTTCGATGTAGTTCTATTTGCTTACGGCGATTATAACGTTTACCGTTACCTTAAGATAATTGATTTTGGGCTTGTATACTAATAAGGAAATGTCATTTTATTGCACCAGGTCCTTCATTTTATTTACTTGCTCAAAGTGTTACAGCTGCCAAGGCTGCTTCTTAGTGTTAGTGTAATGAAAGGAGTTCTTTTCTCTTAACGGGCAAGGCTTTTGAGACACCTCTCCATGTGAACAAGGATTTTCCACTAGGTAGTGAATATTGGGAAGCTCAAATTCGAAAAGCTCAATAGCATGTTTATTTTCTAGAATGTCGTATTGATACCACTGCAGAACCAAAGTTTAATTGGGTTTCACAAGTGTTGCTCTTTATGGCATGATATGAAACGTATTTTCACAGATTTTTTTTTCTTCTTCTCGCTTAATTTCTTGTCGCGGACTGCTAATAATCGTTGGTGCAAACCATGGCGCATAGCACAAATCTCTAGGAATTCAAGAATATCTTTGTTCTCAGATAGGCTCACCTATAGCACTATAATAGGAAAAGTTTCATGTTCCACCAGGGTGATTCCAGCACAGTGCTCGTTCTCTCAAGGAACCCTTTTAGTGCAGCGTCAGGGATATTAAGTTTAAGTCTGAACTTCAAACACGTCGCGCAATGCATGTCGGTTAGGTGTGTGAGTGGTTGTGGATTGGCACGTGATCAACTGACCGCGCAAGTGCTTCTCACATGTGAAGTGCAATTTGTGTTTATGAAATTGAGGTTTTTCTTCGTTTCGACAGAAAATATAGTTGAAATATATCACACCGATACTAGAAGATTCATTTACAAGTTCCTATGTTTTTCGTTTTTGGGAATAGTCTGCTTAGGCTTAATATTAAGAAAACACAGAGATCGTTGCGAAATGGGAAGGAAAATTCACAAATAAGTAACGAAAATTCACACAATTAAGCGCCACGCTTGTGGAACACAACTTTGATCTTCACGTTATAGCGCTGTTAGAAAGTTATCTAGAAATCAGGCATGGATTTCAAATTTTCTGAATTTCATTCTATCCAATGATTTAACAAGTCGTGGGAAAAACTCTGTGCCAAAAAATGGATGCGTTTATAATAAAAGCGCGTGGAGAGCGGGAGTAATAATTATATTTTCCCTGCTACAGCGCTCTAAGAAGACTTTTTGAAAAATAAGTAAATATTCAAATCTCTAAAATTTGTGCTAGATTCTGAACGGTCGAGAAGATTCTTATCCTACGAAAAACAATTTTAGTTTTTTCTCTGAGAGTATAATTGTGCTTTGGCAGAGCCCCAATGAATTACCTATAAGATCATACATACGGAAGCAATAAAATTGCATTAATAAAAACATCACGTTCTTTACATTCTTCAAAGCTACTTGAATTCATTGATGCGCATTGCTCTTCAATGAGAATTAGTATAAACGAGTAGAAAGACTGTAGGTCATTCGACTGCCCATGAAACAACGTGTGGTTGCAGATGATGTTATTATTGAACTATAATCGCTCGTCACAATAAAAAAGATGGATCAAAGCCTCTGAATTCAATGAGTATTTTTTCAGACTACTTCTCAATTTCTTCTAACTACCGTTTTCCACAAAATATTCAGAATGTATTCTTTCTAGCAACATGAATCTGCAATAGACATCCTTAAGGTTCAAATTGGTACTAGTGAGGTGATTTGAAAACCTTAGATTCGACACCAGATTCACATCGATCTTTGTCGAACTTTTCTAGGCAGCAGTTTTTCCTGTTCATTAATTTATTGCTTTATTTTGATAAACGTTCGCAGTCATCGTTATAATGAAAGCTCATAAAGCTACAAGCTCACATGGCTATTTGGATTAAACAATCGCAATGGATGGAAGGCTAGATCAATACCTGAACAGTTTGTCTTCGTCAACGACGGCAAAGCGCATATTCATAAGTAGCTGCTTTGAAAAAATGCCCTATCCTTGAGTTTCGACATCTACACCGTCTTGGGAATTTTTCAGTGTCTTATCACTTGCTTGCTTTGTGACCAGAGTGCTACAAAGACGGCGTTTATTCCTGGCACTGGATAACATCAAACTCTTTCTCAACACTACAAGTACTAGTGGGCATAATCTCAAGCTTTTTCTAGCGGTTTATTTGATCCGCTATCACAGTACTTTTTCGTTATGCGCATCCCAGTACTTCTAGCATTCAATTCGTTTTCCTCATCTTCTTGATCGTCGTAGAATACTGGTTGGGCGAGTCTCCTTGCAATCGCCGATGACAGCCTTGTTGTGGCGTTCCATAGGGCGTTGTCGTTAGCTGCCAGAGAGAGTGGGGAGAAGGGGGGAGGGAGATGGTGCTCGGCTGCACGCTCGCCGCGTCGAGCATCACATCCACTCGGCCACAGCGCTCCCGTAATCTAGATATCGTCACGAGATTTCTCTTTTACTTCAGACTGATTTTGCTGTCGTGTTCAATACTCAAATAGAACTTAGTTGCCGAAGTTTTGTGCCTTTCTGTGGCTGTTAAAAAACACTGTGAAGACGGATCAATGAAGTGGGGCCGACAACAATGTTTTTAGCTTTTTTATGATGAGTTCCTGCTCAACAAAAGAGGTCGTCTCTTCATTTTATCCTTGGATAATACACATGAACCTTCTTTTCTTACAACTTACTGAAATGAGTGAATGTTAAAACATTACGATTGCGTATCAAAATAACGTTTTCTTCACACATAAGGGCTGTGTATGCTCCAGGACATATGAGCGTGTAGAACAAAACGTGATGAAAAGTAAAAGATGAACCAAAAGAAATTTCGAGGCAGGAAATTAAAGCCCGTAATCAACACCTCATTGGGAGCCGCAGTGTTTCCAGTGTGGCGGCAGGCGACGATAACGCGCAGCGAGCTCAAGGCGTTATTATGACAATGTGAAAGTTTTCCAATGAGATCTAGATTTTTACTTTGACTGAAAAAACTTGAATTACTTCTGAAAGAGATAATATGATAAAACTGACTTCAATAAGGCTATGTTTTGCTGCTGCATGTCAAAACATTCTTAAAACTACGAACTGTTGGTCAAAATAATACTGCGCATTGCAAATATGATGTCACATCACAGAAAATTCGAAAAAGCTTCCCGATGTTAGCGGACTTTAGAAGCTAGGCTTCTATAAAGTTATTAAACAGAGTCTAATTCATGTTTTATGAGTAAATACTTTTTGAAAATTCCCTTGTACTCTCATATAAATATTGTTTCATCGCTGCAACCTAAGAATAACGTGAGCGCTTTTTTTCTCCAACTAAACATTTTTAAGAGAGAAGCCCACATGCTTACAATAGAGTCCTATTTGAAACTCTTATACAACGATTTATGCCTTCTCATTGATATTTGTCCATATTTCACTTGTGTTTATCTTTCATTTCCTATGTCAAGAACAGTTTCACCACTAATCAATGCTACGAATAACTGTCAAATATTCAGTAATCAATACAAAGTCTTGAAGTTATGGATTATATTACGAGCTTGTACTTTTGAAACCAAATACTATGACATAGAATTTTCAATTTTGACATGATCACATTTCATGGAATATCTAAAATCATCATTTTTGTTGAAAATCACGGAGCAATCAATGTTTTAGCCAAATATCGCCACACACTACATGCGATGCCACCTCACAGATGACTCTTTCCAGATTTTCATTATCATTGTACTTCGAGTGTTAGCATCTTTATATAATTATAGGACAGACTTTACCTTATTCTTCTATGGCTAGAATTGCTTTTGTAATCTCGTATATTACGATTTCAATACTGTCAAGGAGACTTTTGTCATTGAACGTTAGGCATATATTCGGGTGTTCTATGCTTTTCTTTCTTAAGTACTATGCAGCTTTTGTATCATGAAGTAAAAATTTTAGAACATCTAAGTGTTTTCTTCACTAAAAGTACGTTTATGAAAGTCCTTCTAGTTATATCCAGTCTTCTCTTAGAGAAAAGCTTTGCTTAGAATCAAAGTTTCACCCAACATTAGCTAAGCCGTCCTTTACGTTTTTGGCACTAGAGCAATAAACGTCAAATTTATCAGTCAGACGTAATCGAAATTGCATGATTTTAGTATTATTTAATTTTGCATTTTCTTGCGAACATTTTATTATACAGCTCGCCCATACTTGCTCTGCGATGGAGCTGTCATAGGAACAAATCCGCTTGCTACTTATGCACGGATGAAGCGTTGAGGAAAGTCCTAGAGAAGCGTGCGCAAGATCAGCGATGCTTCCTGTGGACGGCCCGATCGCGACCCAAACTCCAGACTGCTTTCTCCAACTTTGATTTTGCGAACCACCTACTAGTTGTTCCTCCTGAAACCGTATCATCGCCCTAAACTCCATTATTCTTGTGCGCCGCTTAACTAGCATTTTCCCCTGCGGATCATTGGAGCGTGAGTAGCAAACGATTTTTTTTCTCAAAATAGCTCTATCTTAGAGCAAGTACAAGCAAGTTGTGCAGCAAAATGATCGTTGGAAAACGCGCGCTTAGACGGTTCTAAAATCATGCAATTTTAATCAACTTAGGTTTATAAATCTGGTGTTTATTGCATTAGTGCGAAAACTTATGGAACGACCTAATATTAGGGTGATGAAGAAGTTTTTTGACAGCCGCTCAAAGTTTGAAATTAAAATTAAATTCAAATCAAATAAGAAAAGTTATTTTTTGAATCAGAGACCGTCATTGTCCATGATCTTCTGCCAATGATGTGCAAGCTTCGGATCTGCTCGAAAAACCATTCCTTGTGCTTATCTGGACTCTAAGCTGGGTGCGCCAAAGTTTTGATTCCCTCCAGTTCGTGAAACTATTTCTTACTCTTCTTTGCTGTGCGAGGTTTCACATTGTCTTGCTGAAACAGCAAGCGCTTTCGATGAATCAGTTTTGGGTACTTTTCACTTTGCTATAATTAGCGTAGCCGTAAGAGCTTCTTACGGAACTATTCCTGGAATATTTCCATGTATTTACAATAACCGATACTGTGTGGAACAGACATGGGATCTGAACTTTTCGCGCGTATTAAGGAACTTTTTCCTCAACCAAGGCCAAGTACTCCGAGCTTACGTCGTAATTTTCTTTAGATTAGAGTGTTTCCACAAGCCAGGCTCTGTACTGTGATTAGCAATTTCCAGGTTGTTGAATGATTATAAGTACTTATGTGTAAAAACTTGGTTATGTTTTTGAAGAAAACAAAGACGAATACATTCCACACAGGGCAGCTACATTAAACACAGTTCTGTAATGAAAGGTGGTCGTTTTTAAGGTAAACTTGGCAATCTTTTCATCAAAGATACCTTTATATAAGTTTCTTCAATGGTTAACTGTTTTCAATTGTTATGGACTTGCCTGGTACAAGGAAGCAAATGAATTTTCGACCTCAATCGTTGGACAGAAACTTATCGTACGAGTGTTGATAATCATTCAGAAGCTTAAATCTTTACTTAAAGTTGTACGTAGCTCATATTTCTCGCTGGGCAGAGCTCTGTTTTTAGATTATTCATAATCAATCGATAGCGCAAGCTCCAGGTCTCTGCGCTAAGCTTATTTTCTAAAAAAATCGCATATCTGGAGTGCATCGCAGAAAATGAGGGTTGCATGAGCTGGCGAGCGGTCTTTGGCCATTTCACGGGCCACTGGGCGAGGCGGTAGGTGCGGTGACGCAGCGGTCGACAGGTTTCTTACCGGGTCTCACGAGATTGCAGATTTTGCTGTTAACTAAAGAATCGTTTCGCCGCTTTGAAAGAATAAGTCCAGATGAAACGTATGACTCTGCGGCAAAGAGACTTCAAATACCTTTATTTTGCCATGAATACGGGATAAATCAATCATCGATATGATCAATTTGATGAAATTCAGGAGGCGAGAACGTCTTAATTGCTTTTAACAGTGACTTGAAGGCATTCAGATACCACGAAATTTTCTCCGTGCGTTGATATGCTCGAAAACCATCGATTACCGTGTCAGCGCACATGCCGCCTCACTCAGCGGCCCGTAATTTGGCGAAAGATCAATTGTTTGCGCATGCTAATTCAATCTATTTTCCCTGCTGCCCTGCAAAGAAACGATTTTTTTTTTGAAAATGAGCACAGTGTTGAAATGATAAAGTGTGCGCTATCGAATGAATACTAATAGTCTAGAAACAGTACTCTGTCCGGCGAGAAATATGCGCCCGTAAAACATAATTTTTTTGAACTTTACAACGTTACCAAAGGCTCTTCTCGAAAGCCACTTAGTAGCACTTTAGCAAGAGATTTAGTTTTTGAATGATTACTGACATCCCTTTTAAAGGTTCCTGTCGATCGAATGATGCCGAATGTTCTTTTGTGCCCTTATAACAGAATTGAACCAAATTTTTTTGTGTAATACAAGAAAAATCCGCTGTGAAGTCGAAAGAGCGTGCTGCAAAAGCAACACGTTACCTCTCATTGGTTAGTAAGACGCAGTTCTAGGTCGACTATAAACAAGGCTTAAAATCAAGATTACCATTTCTCAAACTACGACTGCAGAAACATGTACAAAAAAACAAGTCTAAATAAATGTCATATAACAGTTGAAATTATGTTTGCTCTTAGATAGATGTGGGTTTTTTTTTGTTGAAAAAGGGGAGATGTTTTGACACAAGGGTGTTCGTCATGTTAGAAAGAATTTTTGAAGCCTTGCTTATGATATTTCATCATTTAGTAGTATAAATGTCCTCTCAACATCCAAATTCACCAGATAAATTCGTAATTTTCTATTGCGATGTGTGCGTGGCGCCATAGAAAATCTTAGCTCAACGCGCGCGATTTAACCACAGGACTAATATGTTCACCACATCATTACCAATGATTTGAATAATGAAAATCGCATGCCGCTACGCGATTCGCGCTGCGCGCAGTGACACAGCGATTTCCATTGTCGTCTCGAATAAGTTAATAGTATTTCCTGCGCTTGAGCCGTTAGGGGTGATTCTTTTAAATCTTATTATGTCAGAATCTTAATCTATAAATGCATGTTTAAGCAGTCTGTGTTTCAATTGAGAAGGGCTTGCCGGTTCAAGATCTCTTAACGACTGATGGTTCGAGAGCTGTATCGTTTACTCCATCATATCATTTCATCAGTTTAATTTAGTTATTGATTTCAATATTCTTTTACCCTCTAAAGACGAGCTCAAAAGCCTGCTCATTTAATATTTAGGAAAATGTCAACTATGACGCATTAAAGATAGTTGCTGTGGGCTCACAGGTCAACGACAATATTGCTGAGAACTCCAACAGTAGAGACAGATTGTGTAAGAAAATATGTATTCACCTTTTTAAATTATCAATCTATATCTACAATCGCGTTCACCACCTATATTGATAGCCATAAATCAAATGTGAAATTTAGTGTTGTCAGAGTTGGGCACAGAAGACGTATTGAGAAAGGAACATCAACTAGCTGATTCAGCTCAACCAGCTCCAATCCGAGCTGCCAACGCTAAACACGATGCTGTCGCAAATTGTGTAGGTATCTTAGCTCTTATTTAGTGCGTCTCTGAATTAGGCTTTTGTCATTCGTCTACAGTAAGAACCATGCCAAGAGATCGAGCTAATCAGGTAATGTAGTAAGAATTTCGCTTGCATAGACAGGGAACTGCAACTCGAGACTGAACGCGCTGTATTGAATCTTGAGAGAGAGCTAGAGGGTAAGAATTTTCAATGACATAACCGTTCACAACACTAAACATTATTTTTTGTTTTTGACTGCTTTCCGTTCAGTAACTTGATGATTACTGCATTGAGAATTTTAAAGCATTACCCATCTGTAGCTAAAATAACTCCTATTCTAAGCATTATAGAATATCAACATGTGAGGAGATCAACGTGGCTCGATATTATTATCTACAAGTTACACAGTGTGACTTTGATAGGCAATACATTCAAGGATAATATCTTTAGTTATTTTCATAATGTAGAGCTACATCGATTTGTTCTCTCCAGTGATAAAATTTGCTCTAAGAACTAACGTTTTGGCGGATTTAACCTTCCTTAGAATTGAAGTATCAAGTCGTTCAAGGCCAGGTTCATCAATCATCTCTATCTTTGAGTTCTTTCGCGATATTTTTTTTGCTTGCAAAGTTCGTTGATCTCAACAAGCACTTATTGAATCTTTCTAAGTACATTCTGAAGCTGAAATACAATGTGTCTGTTTGAAAAACCGCTCTTTTCAGCATTCCATGAAACATACGATTATTCTCGTACGCAGGGTATGCGCTGATGTGATTGTAGATTGTTAATTTTAGTGTACTTTTACTTACCTTTGAAAAAAAATTTCATAAAGTTTTTAGTACAGCATGTGTAAGCGCTCACTTTTCAACGAGTTAAGTACATTTTGCGCTTGACCTAATCTATTTTCAAACATGTACTATTTCAGCCATAGTGTTGTTGTGTTGATATCTTCTTGTGCTTTGTTGTTCTGTAAATCAATCTAAATCAATGGTCAATAAAGTTGCTTAAAAGATATTTGGTTGCTCGTTAAAATTAAAGAGAAGAGCTCTCAACACCAATAAAGGCGTAGTTCAAATGAGATATCTCAAATACCCAGTGTAAGAAAATTTGCTGTTAATCTTTTGTGCAGAGGAATAAGTTGAAATTCTATTGAGAGCAGTGCCTCGTTGTAACATCGACGCCCAAACCGTCAAGTAACTGCTGCTCTTCTTTTTCTGAGAAAAAAAAAATTGTCATCTACACATATAGTACGGAAACGGGCATCTTCTGATTTATTGGGTTTGTCAGCGAAGAACAACGAGTACTTTATCAACAAACAATTACAAAAGTAGTCAAGCGATGAATACTGTCAACAATAAACAAATGTAAGAGTACAGCAATTTATTTCCACCTCATATTTTACTCCTATATCAAATCGTTTTTGGTGTTATATACTTCTCAGTTTGAGAACATCTGATATCAATGATTTAGGTCGCCAAACAATAAATAGCTAGTGGGAGGATCTGGGTAAGTTCCTCAGGGAGCAAAACTGATCAATAGAAAATACCAAGATAATGCGAAGATGTTAAGCGATTTGAGTGAAACCTAATCCATATCTCCATTACTTCAGTATTGTAAAAAGATATAAACAGCGTTACGCTAAAGTACATCATCTTCAAAGAGCCAGCTTTCTCTTGATACTTGTAAAAATTTTCGTACAATTGCTTGTTACGACGTCCGAGCGCTTGTACATCGTAAATTATTTTTTTCTCAGAAAAAAAAAACATGCTGTTTCATTTTGAAGAAAGTTCTGGAGTTTCTGCAAAAAAAACACTCTGGCTGGATTACAAATCATGCCTATGTTACCGACAGAGCAGGAACCTTCTACATTTTACTTTGTAGACGGGCTGATTTTGATGCACTGAGCTACAAAAACAATTATTCCATGCCTCTTGAACAAAAATTGCATCTGCTTTCACACTTTATATCTGAAATGAAATTATTTCATTTCGAAGACTACTGTGAATAAAGTGATTCTACCTGAATTTGTCCGGCAACAAAGTTCTGTTTTGCTCGGAATGAAAAATCCTTGAGCACACGTTTCTTTTTCGTAACGGATCGTATCATAGACGGCAAAAACGATTGCTGCACAAGCCACAGGTGGGACTTCATTCAGCGAAGCAAAACGATCTCTTGAATCTCAAATCAATAGCTAATGTTAGAAGTCGTTGATAATGCTACTAATTATTTAAAATCACATCTCTGACCTTCAAGAGCTTTCACTAATTCCACCCATTTTTGAAAACTTTGAGCGACTTGATACCAAACTGATACTTTGGAAATGAATACACAGAACATCTCATTAAGAGAAAAGTAAACAAATTTATTTCTGTGTGTAAAAATATTCGCTGCAAAATTAAAAGCAAGTGAAGAAGGAAGTTGTCATGTCTGCATCGCCAGCAAGGAAGGTCTTAACGTAGAAATACCGGTGTTCGCTACTGCAGTAATAACCCTGGAAGTCAGTGCTCACCAGAGTTGTCATGATATACTCTGTCAAGATGCGTGATATTATCGAGCAGTGGGCTGCTGTTAATAGACTTAAGTCCAAGTTCTGCACCTTGTCAGCTCATACTAAATGAAGCTTCTTCATAATTACGTGAATCTATATAAATCTCCGTCAGCCGGGTTGCAATGATTGGCTAGAAGTGTTAATAGGTATTAAGCGACAGTAGATTCAGCAACACCAATTATTCTTTTCCTGAGCTGTTTTTAAACAAGAAGAAACAAATAGTGAATTTGACCACAATTTCCGTTTTATTGGGCGAAACACTACACATACTCAATCACAAACGGCATAAAGATCTAGATTCTAAACCTAACCATGAGAAGAAGTGAGATTTATGCTAGTTTGGGAATTGACATGCCTAAAATCTGCCTGAGCATCTTATCGCAGCAAATGTGGGGATTTCGTCATAATTTTTAGTAGACTGGATATTGGAATAACACAAAACAACCGAAATCCAAGTGCAAGGGCCAGCACGGAGAGCACGGCAGGTTTGGAGGATTCACTTAAAGCGCAACTCAAAGTGCACTCCAGCTTATCCTGCTTTATGGTTTCTCATCAGGACACGAACTCAGTATCTTCGATGATCTCGTGTCTTACAAGATAGACTTATCATCAATGTACAGGAGAGACGCTAAAATAACAGTGTTATTGGAGCTGATTTCTACTCAGGTGCTGAAATTTATATCAACTAATCTACCAATAGCGTAATATCTTTGAATCATGTACTTCGCTCACAGCCGAACAACATATATTTAGTGAAATCATTTGATGCAAATTCTCTTTATTCTAACATATTAAATGACTCTGCAATGTGAACATTCTCGAGCTGTTCATATAAAGTGAAGAACAAATAAATATGTATGGCCTGCCCATTCAACAACTAATGGCTTACTTGAAACATTGTCTCAATTCTCCAGTCTCTGAGTGGTCAAGAAATTATTTTACGAGAGTGTGAGCCATGGGTCGGCGATTAATAATAGGCTGTATATCAGCTTCGTAGTATTGCCTGAGTGAAAGATTTTTACACATGTGTTTTGTGCGAATTTGAGCTCATATCATTTGTCCACTCAGCCTTTTGAACTGAAATGTCCAAAGAAAAAATTTGTCCGCGGCTCCACTTCTACTACATAGTTTGTGTCAACTCTTCTAAGACTCTTTTATCCTCCGCTCTTTTACACCCGCTCGAAACGAAACAATCTATAAGGATATGACTTGTTTTGAGCCGATAGGTTTAGTGCTATATGGGCGTCTATTTCGTCGTATTGGGACTCATAAGTAGCCTCATTCTAAAAGCCGCAAGCTCGACTGCCGGTCACCACAACGTCAGGTAATACCATCATCCGACTTGTGGTGATTCTTATTTACTAGGCGTCGATTCCTTCAGAGGATTATTTAGCCTCAAGGGATCAACGGAACGGAGGGGGGGGGGGGTGCTGCTGATGAGACCCAATAGGCCGAAATAAGCGCCTGTACAGCACTAGACGGATCGGCTCCAAACAAGTCACATTCTGCTGAGATTCATCGACAAATCTGCAAAGCGCATGGTGACAAAATTTGCGGTGTCCGTACAGCTCAGTGCGGGTTGAAGGCATTCCGTGAAAAAGGAGACCGATTGATCGACAAGTCTAGAGAGAGACGATCACGAGAAGTTGATCCCCAATTAGTTCTCAGTTGAACTGAAGAAGATTTATCGACTACAGCGCAAAATCTCATGTAGCACGCGACAAAAAATTATTCAGCTAGTTGTGGAAGGTAGATACGATCGATGGAGCATCCAAGAAATTCGAAAATGTTTCCAAAATTGAGCAGAATCTTCAAAAATTTTTTTTGGATCAAATGATCAAGGGTTTTACCGCTGTTGACTCTTTATGGCGTCGAATATGTGACTGAACTGTCCGTATATGGCTTTGAGACACTTCGATTATTGATTTGCCTTTTGTTTGAGTTTAATTATTGTATAGATAAATTTCTTCTATGTATTTTGAAAAAACGACGGAACTTATTCTACAACCCATAACCAAGCCGTGCCATCATCTGAACGTTCAAGGTGCGTGTTTCAAATCTCGATCATCGCCCTTAGCCTAGTGCCGTGACTTAGACGGCTGTTTTATCGTCTGTTCTACAAATGAGGAGTTGAGCATATGTTGCAAAGTGTTACATATACATTCAGAGTATATAAAATAAAATCTTATTAGGATTGCTCATAGTTTTTGGCACTAGAGCAATAAACACCAAATTTATCATCCCGAGGTGATCGAAATGGTTTAACAACACTAGTCAGAGTGTAAGCCATCGCTCCCAACACATTTCTGCCATTTCTCTGACAGCAAATCATTACCGCTTTGTGCAGATTTATATGCTTTCCTTAGTGTCAAATTTGGCTGCCGCATTATGATCGCTAAACAAAGCCTTTATCGCAATCTGCTTTTTGAGCACGAACTGGGACGCGACGCACACACAGCCCTCGAAAACATCAATCGTTCAGAGGACCGAGGATTTGTGTCCAGGCGAGCAGCATTTTGGTCCTCTGATAAGTTTTGCGCAGTCAACACCAACTTTAAGAACCAGGTGCGCTCTGAACGTCCTTGCGAAGTAGTGCACGCAGGAGATACGCTAGTTTGTCTCAGCTGCTACAAGCACTGAGAAAACCTTTTTGAAAATCAAATTTCTAATAAAGGTGCCGGAATTTAGGCTATTGATAGCCGCTAGAAGTCTGAGAATAATGCGAAAAAAGTCCGGTTTCTAGAGGATCAAGAATGTGCTCTGCCCATCTCCACGGGTACTGTTGTTGAATTCCCAATGCGCACGCGAATCAGACGCCCCACCTAATGTTCGTAATATATTTAGGTTCTTCATAGCGTTTTGGGTACAATTCTGCGCTTTCCTTGCCAATTTTATGCCTCATGTTCCTATATACTACCCCGTGATTTCGTTTATTCTAAAGCTTTTATGTGTGAAGGAAAGCGTGATATCCTCCTGTATTTTCAAATATACAAAGGCCATCACAGTGGTTGGAAATTAAATAAATAACTCTCCGTCAAAATGACGGCCCTGCTTTGCATGCAATGCTTGATCTTCAATGAGGTTGGAAATTCTTCAGTTAGTGTACTTGAAAGTTTAGGACCTCTTTAAAATTAGAAATTGAATATCTTTTATCTTTCTTATTATATCACTTTTACTTGATCTGTCTTCACAGTCAATCAAAACTCGGCTTTCTATAAATCTAGGCATTAATAACTGATATGTGTAAATCGAAGGAACTTATACTAAAAGCCATAAGTTCTGTCGAGCTACACATGTCTTCACAGTGTTTTTTCCAGTGCAGATCACTATTGCTTCTAATACTCAAATCATTTTTTCGTCTTCTTCTTGAACACCGTAGAATACTGATTGAGATAGACTTCTCGCTTTTTCAGGATAGCATGGGCGCTTAACAAGGTGCTGCTATTAATTGCCAGAGAGGGTTCGGGGGTAGTGGCTGGTTTTCAAGCGCTCCGAGACGAGCATCACAACCACTCGGCCACGGCACTCTACATCGTTTTATAAGTATTTTTTTTGTTATGTTCTTCTGTGCTATGCTCATCACTTATAGTGACAACTTTCGTCAATAAACGTGCTCATTGATCTTGCATGTCTACATAATGTTTTCGTTGGATGAGCTCAGGATAACATGTAATGACTCGTCTTGTCCTCACCACTCCATGTGTCAGCAAGTGACTAACTGCAGGTGGATGCGGTGGTTCATGAGTACACCAAAGCCCACCTGGTCCCCTATGGATATTCTCCTTCACTTGAACCAATGTGGGTAATTTCTCTTCTGCATGGTTTGATTCAACACGTGGTCTATTTCGAACTTTTACAGTTAATGTTTGAGAAAAAAAATCGAATACTTATGCGCTGCTAAAGGATTATGCGTGAGAATTCTCGATCAAATTTCAGGAGAAGTAGCTAGTAGTGCAGGTTTCTTGGTTTTTCACCATTTCAACGTATCGAGATCAACAATTTAGGTGCACACATCTCCCTGTTTACCAACCAGTAGTTGCAAGACAAGACTCCTTACAAAGAATTACGTGCAAAGATTGCCGCACAGAGTTCACGCGGAGTTTTGGTGTTCCCGGAGAGGCCACACCTAAACACGCCAACCCAATGCTACCAGGGCCATAAATTGATTATTTTTAGACGCACTAGCTGTTGAATGTTTCAAAACGTACTAAACGATCATGATGGAATATCCAAATCTTATGAAAAAGGCTACAGTATGGATCGGTATTGTTTGTAAAAAAGTGAATTGCTATTGATCGATGTTGACTACATAAGTTGTTATCTGTCTCAAAAATACTACCAGTAAATGATTTGCAGCATAAGGAATACAAAAGTTCGGATTTCTGCTCTAATATCATCCGTGAGCGGTCGGTTTCTTTTCTTTGCTAAATCTGCTTTTGATTTCGGCCTAACATCGAATCAGCAGATAAGAAGCTCAGCCAAGGAGCCATCGTCGAAATTCGTTCCTTGGAAACGACATCGTAAAGACCTAAAAACGTCCTTGCAGGTCTGCCACAAGGAAACCAAGGAATGTCACATTCACGACCAGAAATGCACCATTTGGAGTATGTCCTGGGGTCCACACAACTAGTGAAGACAGACCATCTAAGTATCTAAGTAAGTAACTAAGTAAATAAGTAAGTAAGTAAGTAAGAAACATACAAAATAGGATTCATGATTTATAATTTCTGAAAAAAAACTGCTTACACAATGATAAACTAGCGCTTTTTCTAAGCTTGGTCAAACTGCATACTGAATTTGTCCCAAGTAAGTTTCTTCTGAAAATCGTACATTGTGTAATGTGTGTTTTCGAGTTACACTCTCGTGAGATAGGCGATATACATGTGCAATCAGCGCTGAAAACATGATCTTTTTGAAAGGTTCAGTTTTTCCATTGAAAACGTGTATTATTACAACGTGTAGGCGTTCTATAAACTAAAATATGACCATTCTCATCGTTTACTAAGAAGTCCTGTCCATGGGCTGAGCTAAGTATTGAAATCTGAATCTCTCCAGCTATCAAATGGCCACAAAAAGTCTAGTTGGTAGCCATCATAAAGAGATTTCATATGACATAACATCTCAGTCGAAGTTCCATCAATCTACGGACGAGTTTTTATTATCGTATAAAGAGGAGTTTGACAAGAGGATCGAATTATAATCAACAATTACCACTCTGGAGAATTTGAACAGAAAGGTGGAATGCTATAACATAAAAGTGTAAATTTCAGATTTTCCTTCATGACTTTGCTTCATGGCTCTCAAACATTACCTACGTGAAATGAAGGTTAGCCGATTCTGGCGCTGCCATTGTAGCGTCGTGATGTTTCGTCGCCCTGTGAAAAAGTTGATTTTAAATTGATTATTGAGAAAGCCATAAGAGGATAAAGCTCTCGATGTCGATCAATCTCTGAGAATTGTCCCATGCAAACACTCTTAAGTCTCATCTTTTGCGGTGACTGAATGCTATTAGGCCTTCACAATGACCTGCAGTGGCTCACCAATGTACCAAGTTAAGTTGCTGTTCTCCCGCACAAGTCTTGTAACAACTGACCAACACCGGAAGGATGGAAGATTTGGTTAATTTCGAAATCGGGATTAAACCATCGACCACGTGTGTGTCTTAAGGCACGTTTAGCCAATGCGTTTTCTGTGCCCAAGAAAACGGTCATCAAGAAGGGGTAAGTTTTTCGATGCACCCTTCTTTGGTCGTTAGAAAATTCTCCAAGTATTCTACTATTCGTCTGGAACTAGGAGTCAACGTGATGACAGCTTATCTTAAAAGTCGAACAAAATTATAATAGCGATATACGGTGCTTATGATGACGAATAGTAGAATACTGAATTTGAAAAGAAAATTTGCTCCTTGTCCATGATTGCAGCATTGGGTCCTTCCCACCTAGAACACCTTAAAAACCATACTGTTACATAAGCATGATGCACGATAACTTAGCGTTATCTGAGGCACTGTTGAGTGGACGATGTTGAGAGAACATGTATCATTCCAGTGAGAGAGGTGATTCAAAGTTCTGGAGAAGGTCGACGATTATAGATCAGAACCATTATCCCCTATAACAAAGGTAAAGTGATTCAAACACGTTAAGCCGATGGACAGCACCTGTCACCGATCACAACAACAGTTATTTGCTTAATCCCATTTAAATCTAGTGTTTGCTTAGAAAGATTACTATCATACCGATGGCTTTTTACGGTGATTCAGCCTGAAAACTATTATGCTGTTTGAGTTCATAAAACGAACAGTACCTGATACACCGCTCTTCCTTAAAACTAAACGAATATGACTCAATTGAAGACTCAATTGGTGATCACTCTAGTGAGTCGAAGACCAACGTTAACTACTGACAAAGACAAGCTGAGTTGACGAACATCACCGAAATGATTTACAAATTTAGTTTTTTTTACACGAGTTCATTTCATTCAGCCAAATAGATCACGGTGAACACACCGAAATTCAAGAATATGATTCTACTATTCATGAGCTACTTTCTCACAATAACTTCCTTGAAAAGCTGGCTTTATGAAGAATTTTTTTCAATAACTGCGCACTATGATTTATAGTGTTTCAGGTAATCGCGAAAGGACTATGGAATAGAGGTCACTCGTTAACTTCGTCGAAAATCTACGTAGGTAGAAAAAATGGCGTGAAAGTTTCGTCAGCCTAGAGGCTAAAGAATTCAGTTAAAAACTGAATAACATTCCTGCGATTAGATTTATACGCGTTCATTTTGAATGCTCCGGTTGTCTGTGATTGCTGTCCTGCTCATATTTGTCTGAACTCTTGAGCGACTTTTCTATGTGATGCCGAAATTGTTTAGTGATATCATGTTCATAACTCAATAATAAATCATGTCCGCGCAAAGCAATATGGTCTCTAATATGAGTAGCGAATACGAACATTGTTATGCAGCGTTGATTAATATGCTAGCATTGTATTCATTCAGAGCCAACGCCCTGTCGAATACTAGACGGTAATTGTCTTCGATTTCGACATTACTTTCTCTCTATTCTTGTATACCAATAAATTGAAATAAAATACTGTATACCTACTCTAAAATAACTGTAATATAGTTACGATATATATAACTACTACAACATGGCGTGCATCTCAATTTCACAGTCACCTATTTAAACACTGTGACAAAGAATTAATTTATAAACATTTTATCAAAAAAAAATTGAGTGATGTGGCTAAGTAAACACATAGTAGTCATTGCCATACAACATCCATTGAGACATTCCAAGCCGTATAAACGCTAAACTGTCCTACACAATTGAACATTCCTTTGATTTTCCTCACTTGCACTCTCCACTTTTTTCCTCCTTTCTTCTTTTTGTGAAGTGAACAACAAAATGATTGTCTTAATATAAGGATCCCCCTTACTTGGATCTCACGAGAATTATAGACAAATTTCGGTGCACATTAGTTTCGCTCTTCAATAACACACTTCCTTAAGACGGTGGCAATTCTAATAATGCATTCTCTGATATCTATAGTGAAAATCGTTTGATCAATAAATCCAACTTTTAGATATACCAACTAATCAGCGCCTATTCGGAGTTCAAAATGGGGCCTTCATTACATTTTATAGAGCGGCAATATGTCATTTCTAAGAAGTTGCTTCGATAATGAATTCAATCCATTTCCACGATCTACGCTCACACCATTCGTTGCAAGGATGTCTTCTGGAGCGAAATTTTGCAATTTCTAGAGTCACTTTACCATATCATGCTCGCTTACACCTTAATCCATGAATGTGCCAAAATCACCGCCATGTTTCTGAACTACTTTTTTTTATTGCAAGAGTTTCCCTCATAATCCTGTAGTGTTCCGAACAACTTCGCTGCGCTATTAATAGTGAACTATTTGTCTGCTGTCGAAAAACCACCTTTGTTGAAAATGTGTTAGGGAGAGATGGCTATTATTAGCACTGCTTGGCACTAAACAATCATGGACTCCTCTTATCATTTTCAAAGTCAAAGATTTCTTGGAATCACAGGTGCATGACGTGCATGCTCGAAAATTCTCATCACTTCTCATTAGGATTAGTGATGGAAAAACTAGAGAACTACAGAATTGCTCTACATAATGGTGGGAAAAGAACGAGTGAATGTAAATAGATTTCAAGGTCTATCGCGCACAATATTTGAAATTTAATGCTGTAGCATCACTTTGCCTAGTTGGAAGCCGTCTCTTCTTAAGATGAGCTCTATTTCTCTGTACTTTAGACCCACTTGGTAATCGATGCATCCGCTCTTGATGACTTCTTCTCTTGAATTACTGATTCTCGGCGAATATACGTATCTGAGTTTACTTTGAATGAGAAAAACTTGAAGGTCAGTTATCGTGGGATGATCTAAGGAGCAGACGCAGCACGTGTTATTTTGCTATCTGTATGACAGGTGGTGTTTTTCTACAAGTACTACTGAGCTGAAGTACTTCTCCAGTCTTAATTTTGAGAGGGTGGATACAAAGGACTGTCAAACGCTGCTCATCACATTTCCAATTTTCAACTACGCTCTTCTTAGATGTCATTAATCTCTTCGAATGTCCTCCACTTGCCAACGTTTGAGAATAAGTTTAAATATGTTTACATTGTAGTCGCCTTGTTGTGTGATTTATAGGAAGAATTCTAATAATGCACTCACTGAATTTTATATGATGAGTCATCTATTGAAAAGGTACTAAATGTGTATAGTTCAAGTGCTGATGTGACAATTTAGAGAGACTATTGTGAAGGTTGAGAGTCAGAACGCATGACTTTTTCATTTGAACATTTTTCTGGAGAAGAGGATCGGCTCATCATGATCTTTAGCGCTGCAATAGATAGCATTGGGTTTTGAAATCTAGTGATTATATCTAGTGAGAGGTAAAGGATGAAGGATTTTTAATTGCAAAAATCAATGATTTTTAATGAATGTGACAACGTATTGCCAACGCTCAAGGATTTTTTACTTTTTATTAGTTAAGGTCTCGTCACTTTGCGGCTATGAGCGACAAATATTGAACACTAGGTCGATGCAAATCTCATTGAACAGAGTTTGAACTCATACTCAAATCTATAATGAATCAATCTTTTAAGCTTCTTCTCAAATCTTCCCTTCTGGATATAGCACATCAATCTATATTACTGGTTAATTTTCGTAATGGTTTGCTCTCTTCCTCATATGTTCCCTCGTTTCGCTTGGTTTGCGTCAATGGATGCCTAATAATGAAGTCAAATATTTAAGAAGGATTGACTCATTCAGTATCAAAGGTGGTGTGAAGTCAATCAGTTAGAATGAACTGTTCGTTAGTCAGGAGGCAAAATGTCACTCGAGAACCCATTCACCAGTTTTTCATTGGCAGCTGGGGACTTCCGCTGCAGAACCGAATTTTTCTTCACCTCTGAAACATTGACTATATATTCATTTCTTAGTTGTTTCTAGATTCTTAGGTGCTGTTTTACCGTTTTTTTCTTACGTTCATAAATACAGCGTCTCTGATTGTTTCTTCCTTTCAGTATTGACCAAATTATTCAATAAATATGGTTATTACGAAATAATTGTTACATTCAGAAGACTCTAAGTTATTTCAGATGAGAATTTATGGACCTCCTTTCAAAAACACGATAAAGTTCACGCAAATATCCGAACCATGGAAGCCACTGGTGATGTAACTAATTGATTTGTACGGATATACATAGAATTTTTTTTGCAAAGTGAAATGAAATGAGGTGCGATCTGTTGATGTTTTCGTTATGCCAGGCCTTAGAAAAAAGTCACGAAAGATGAATGATAGGATGACAAGGGATTGATAGTTTTAAAAGACCGAATCTCACTAGACATCAGAATAAATAGTAAATTTTGTCTTGCGAATCGCCCTTGTGTAGACTTATGTCCCTCTGCTCCAAAAACGCTAAATGTTGTTTCGATGACGTGGCCTTCTTCAGAGCTTAGGCATATTGTATCACACCATATGAAGTTATTCATCTAATCTTTTATTGAGTCTCTATTTCTGATAAGTATATAACACGCTTTGAGCTGATAGGTCTAGTGCTGTTCAGGTATCTGTTTCGTCCTATTGGTACTCATCAATAACACCCTCCCTTGGTCAAGCCGGTCCTCTGAGGTAAAATAATCCTTTACAAAGGAATCTACGCCAAGTATAAATTACCTCAAGTCAGATAATAGAGGTACCTGACATTGTGGTGACCGGCAATCAAGATCGTAGCTATTACAAAGAATCATACCTCTCCTATCGACAGCTTTCTATCCATAATCTTCTTATCGACAATGTTCTATTTTTTTACGAAAATTTATTTCAAAAACCATTTCAAGTGGCAAAATCCACTGTGCTTGAAGTCAAAGCTCAAAGGATTAATAATATATGAGACTTAAAATAATTTCAATAAAACATATTTATTCTCCTGCGTCAAAGTCGCCGCATTGAGTGCGGCGCCTGCTTGTAGACTTTTCTCGCACCGTACAAACCCAGCAATCGAGGGTGAACGTTGTGACGTTCGTGCGCACATGATCGTATTAATACGTTACTTAAGCGGCCCTCACCGGAACGAGAAGGTAAGTGCGACAATGATCGACGGCCCAATGCCTGACGGGGCCGGTCAGTCATTATAACCATCACCACTGTCTGACCAAAGTGTCAGTTGACCACCACTTTACCGCGTATTAGTAGGTGTTGAGAGCAAACAAATCTCACAATCTGTACAATTCATGTTCACATATCCGCTGATCAAACCTTCACCCCATCTACTTGAGTATCTATCCATTTCATTTGTCTGTCTTTGAACCTTCTTCAATCAAAGCCATCACTGTTCCCCATTGCTTACGAATTTTATTAAGAAGAAATATAGAAGGAATGCTCTATATTGTTGTGATGGACTACATTGAACGCTCAGCGAGGGTCGAATTAATGAGAATATTGCTTCACCAGCAATGATTTTCTCATTTGTTTACTGAACTCTGTAAATTTAAGGAGAGATCTCCATGCCTTAAGAACTTCGCGATTTCTGGATCATCCTGTTTAACTTCTCTCTGCTTCTAACACGTTGTGTACCGTGTGGGTACTATAGTGTCCACTAGTACTGCAGTTTATAGCTATTTTTGGAGGATCGTTAACTTATCTTGGACACTTTCCATTTCGCATACCGCAGAATATTGATATTTTCGAGAAATCAGGCGTCTAAAGCTGATTATTAATTACTACATCAATACTGAGTGCAATGCCCCAAGCAGCCACGCTGTGATTGATGGCTTGCTGATGTGTTAAGAAAATTCGTTTGCATACTCACATTCTACATATCCAACAGAGAAATTTCACTTCATTTAATCCCTACTAGAAGCAGTTTCCATATTAAAGGCACGATAATATACGAAAAGAACAACCGCTGGATATATCCGCAGCTTCGTACGACTACTCTTGACCCGTGCTCGTTTTATTTTCGTGTTACATAATCGTTGTAATAAAGTTATCACTTTTTTTGCTCTGAAACAAGGAATGATACGCGATATTTCAGAGGAATGAAATTCTCCATGGTATTCTTCCTTCTAAACCAAGGATTTGGAGTGTATAGTAAAGCGGTAATTCTCCAAGATATTAGATTCACCTAGTGATTTCACATGCAGCACTTGCATGGCATTCCACTAACATTTTCACTGTAAAGTAAATGCGCAAATATTTTGCCGTTATAGTGCTTTTTCAGCCCTTCAATTGCTTTGGTGAACACGAGTCTGACTGCCCTACAGAAATTTGTTTCTATAGCATTGACAGTGAAAAGGTATAGAGTTTAAACAATCACATATTTGGGTTCTTAATGGACGTGCGTAATTTATCACTGTTATCCAGATCTCTCAAGTTGCTACTCTAAAGACAGATGAAACTAGAAATTTGTAAATTAACAATCTTCACTAACTGAAATATCACGTCTGTACTTTATGGCACTTCTTCACCCTCACATTCATTTGTGGTCGGAAGTACCCGTGAAAAAGTAATGGGATTACCAAATTGAGACGGTTTCGATATAAAAAGTCCAAAGATTGGCCGCTGTTGGGTCTACTAATCAAATTTATCACAATAATGGATGTTTCAGGGAAAATAATACTTAATAAACGGATGTGAGCTCATTTGCCTTCTGCCGTTTTCGTCAAAACTTCCCAAACTTTCATGCATAAAAACCCACTTCTATCTACTGTATTCACAAGTTATCTGAATCTTTTTTTATACCAATGCGTTGAAATGTCACCTTTCTGCTCTGCATTTCGGCACGTTGCAAGTTATTGGTGGCCAACCTTTGGTGTAGATTTCTTACGTTTGTCCTTGTCACTATTCAATGGAAGTTGTGACTAATTGTGATCGAGGCTGTAATTAAACGATATGCATCACATAGTCACTGAACTGACTTCACTCTCACCATTCAGTCTTCTTGTTCGGCTATTAATTCCGGAACCAAGGTCATGTTAATGAAAAAAGAACCATGGATATAGTATGGCTTTTTGACACACAATTTCCTCAATATTTTTCAGCCTCAAAAATTTATCCCATTCACAGTGCTATTGATTGTGGCACTTAGGTGGCAATAAATAGGGAACTTATAACAATTCTTCACATGAAAGTTATAGAGCTGTTATCGAACTGGTTGTGCCACAATAGAACTATGCAAGGGTCGACGACACAATGAATGTTTTATCTCTAATGGAACAGTAAGTGACTATCATTTTTCTCAAGACTGATAATTTATTTCATTGGTGCAGGATATCAGCATGGATAGGAAAATGTTGGCCATACTGCATTGATCCTTAAACTTTGATAACAAAAATGCAGGCTGTAATTCTATTGGAAAATTTTTAACACAGCGATTTTGAGGAACAATAGTGTTTACTTCTTACTCTAGGATTTTGAAACAATATTTAATTTTTTTTAAAGTTGCTATTACTGACTTTTGATAGTTGATTTTATATAATTTGAGGATACGCCTGATAATCTCAAAAAATATTATGTAAACAAAATTGTAGCACACGTGTTGCTGTATGGAGCCTGGGTGCGCGGCGAATTACAAAGGACTAAGCGATTGTGTTGACGACCAGAAAACGGAAAACGGCACCATTATAATGACTTCCGTCTCACATCACATAACTCAATCAACAGCCAATTTCACGATTTCAGACGTCAAAACTGAGTTTGTAGCTCGTTTTCTTCATATAGACACCACTGTTAAAATTTCGTGTCTTTCAGGGAGCATTCGTTGGAGACAACACAAAGAGCATTCACTGACATAACGACTACTACTGCGAAAACAGTTCCAGCTGAGAGTGTTAAGGAAAATAAGACATCGATTTTAACTGCTTCACCGACTTTGGAGGCTGAACATGCCACTTTCAAATCTATTCAAAGCTCCTCTACTGAATGGAGCGCAATACAAGCGTCTACCACATCTACCACACCCACAAATCGAATATTGCCAAAGCAATCCTCTTCAGTCAGTGCGACTCAAGGAACAAATCCTTCGCCACCACAAGTATTCCTATCCACATTCTTACCGAGAACGACTCAATACTCTTTATCTATTACCACTAGCATTCCTGCCTCTACTACCATCGCCACTACAACTGCAGCGAGGATTACTTCGAGTAGAAAAGTAGACCATACCCAAAGTGCCTCTGCTTTACCGGACTTATTTTATGCTCGTAAGCAAGCAGAACAGCAGGAACCGACTATTGCGGAAAATACCAAAACTTCTCAATTGACGACAACTACCGCTTCATTTTCGAGTGCGGTTCGCTTTCCAATAGCGCCTGCAAAACACTTCAGCTTCGCTGAACAACGACAGCAAATTGAATCTGAAAGTTTGATCACACCTTTTCCAAGAAGAGGTCAAACTCAGAAGTTGATTAGAGACAACAGTGATCACAAAACATCCTCGGAGTCCACTCAGACGAACAGTGAGAGGACCGCATCATCATCACTTATTTCAGTTCATAAAGTGACCACATTAGCGGCAAAAAACAAGGAGGTAAAGATTCTAATGCCATTTCTTCTTCTATATTTTTTGAAAAATGGGAAGCAGTGATTGATCGATACGAGAAGTTGTAAATTCAGGAACAACCAAAGGTGATGGTACCATGGTGGTCTGCAGTAGTATTTGGTTTTGCTGTATCCGTGGCTGCTGCATGGGTGGTCCTTCTTTTCTTGCGAAAGTAAGAAAATAGTGAAATAAGGCAAAATACAAAAAATAATTTCATGGTGAAACTGGTGGCTTACATCCTGTTCGTCTTTCATTCTCTCCAGTATGCACGACTAGAATTTTCATTCATCCTTTTTTCTCAGCAGAGTCATTCACTGAGTTCTGTTTCCTTTAAGTTGTAAAAGAAAATATTCTCTCTGTAAAATTATGAGGGACCAACTTTTTGGGCGATATCTCAGCAGAAAAAGGATGATTTCCTTTCTACTAGTTTGTTTATACTGACGAAGCTTTTTGGCCGTACTTTTTGTATTCGTTGGGGTACCTCATCAAAAGAAATGTATCAAAAGAGAATGGATTGGAAGAGGCATTCACTTCATCTAATGACTTATATATACATGTTTTCACTATTTCAGTCGCTAAGTTAAATCGTAGTCCTTGTACGGAATATCGGCTTAGAAATACTAAGATATCCCCACTAAGCTCACTGAAATTATTTGCATGGTCGACCATTGTAATACAAAATAATTAGTAGCATGAAAACCACTTATGTTCATGGAACAGTCGATCAAAGTCTCTTCACAATCCTGTTATATTCACAACTCCTAAAGTCTTCAAATAATCGGAACATTATCGCTAATTTGCAAAAAAGCAGCATGTTCATGAAAGGTGAGAATTGGGCGTCACACTGAAGCGGCGTGGCTATCGAACGTTGCGCGCCGCAAATGTGTTAACTTACGTAAGGATCATGACACTTTGAAACAGGATTACCTATTCTAATTATTCTTTTGAATGGGCTAAATTCTTACACTTCATCGTTTTATTGTGGCTTAGGTTACTTTTGAGCGCATGTGGCGCACTGGTTGGAGGTGCTTCCCGTCATACACGAGGTCAATCCGATCTCGCGCTCATAGCTCACTAAGCCATCCATCCCTCCGGTGTCGGTAGATTGGAACCACACTAATCTCAGACTTGTTTGGGAAGATAAGCAATACTGAATTGGTTCAGCGGGAGGCCACCGCGAGTCATTGTAAAGACCAGACATACATTCAATGACCTCATTCTTAAAAATTGAAGACGAATGCATGGCGCATCCCTCAGGGATTGATCAACGTCGAGCGCCTTTTTTTTTTACCTTCAGGTTACTTTTAATTAGGTACTCAATCCATACGCAAATGTCGAACCGTTCTCAAATCTCATAGTTCCTTTTGAAAATGTTAACCAGGTGAACATCACATTTTGACACACGGATGCACTGCATTGTTTATGTGTTGCATTTTCAGACGATTATACGTTCCTGTAATGTGAGGTCCAATTAGGCAGTTGAAAGATGAAGGATGAAATGTGACACAAGAGTGCTGAGGTGGAAAGAAAATTTAAAATCTGAAGTGGCTTTGAACCAGCGATTACATTTGTCGGAAGCTCATTAAGTTTTCCATTACACCAACAAACTCATCGATCTTCCTTTCTCTCGGCTCTGTTTACACTGATTTATTTCTTGGCAGCAAAGACCCTCAACTGGATTGACTGAGGGATCACAAATCTGCATAGACCCAAGTTAAGCTGAAGCCGCATCTTAAACTTCACTTATTGCCTAGAGTTTATTCCAACGACAGAGTAAGGTGCGAGATATAACTGAGAGGGTTTTGATATAAGAGCGAAACATGGGACCTGAGGTGACTTTGGATGCGGGATTACCCAATCTGGGGGCTCACTAAGTTCATGATTCAGTCATAGTAATGAAGGGTAGGGGAAAGGGAGGGAAAAGCGACGTGGCGAGATGCGCGCCTATTCAAATTTTTTTTCTGCTCCTACCCTGTACATACATTGGCTGCTGTTCGAAACATGTTTTTTACTAGCGCCTTCTTCGTATGTGAGGGATGGGAAGAGAGACAGTGAACCAGGATATTCTTACTACTTGGCTTTCGGTACCACTTCGTTATGTAGCCGCTCTCAGTTAAGCTCAGAGAGGAGCAGAGAGTAGAATCCGTGGAACTGGCTCGGGAAATAGCTACTTCTAATGGATACGAATTTGTAGCCTTTCGGCTTAGGTTTAGAGGAAATAATGCGCCTCCGAACGAAAACTTAATTGAAAGGAAAGTCCCGTTTATCCTCCCGTTCTTTTCAAATAAGATTAGTACACCTATGAAACGCTGTTTGAAAAGAGCGGGTTTAGAGCAATCAGTAACCATTATTGAAATACCACCGAATACTCTAAAACGCCAACTAGTTAGTTCGCAATCGCTTATATGACGTCTCTGTATAACGAAAGATTGTAAAGTTTGTCCTAACGGAGTATGTCAGGGAGGAATGCCTTGATATCACTCGTGATTGGAATCAGTACATAAGACTGCTGTTTTGATGGGTAAGGTGCATTACGAGCCTATGTGATTTCCTTCCGGTGATCTCCATTTGGATCATTCAGTGGAACACATATAAAAAGCGGTGAGTATGTTGAGAGTTGATTTTGCGCTTGATGCGATTGAAATCTAGGTCTGGTGATTTTTTCTAAAGGAGTAATGGAGGTGTTTGACTGATTGAACTGCGGACAATTTGACCTTTCCAGGCTCTGAAGAAGGCAAACTGCCGAAAAGTCAGCTGTCGAATAAAATTTCTTGTAACACCTCGTGTTTTGCTTAAAGAGGAAAATAAGTAATTATATTGAAGCGTGCCGAGGTTAATAGACAGTCGGTCTTGGGAATTGTTCCAAAGAGTTCAAATAAGAATTAGGGTAAATAAAGTAAGTTACTATGACGGATGATAATCCACTTCAATGAAACCAAGTTTGTTGCATTATTTGCTCACAATGGCGCAACTTTCATAATTGACCAATGAATTTATGCAGTCAGAGGTTGCCTAAAAGGTTGCATCATAACATAAGAAGACTAGACGTAATTTTGCTCTAAATTAGTAATGCCTTGGTAATTACAAAATGAATATTTTTTCTTTTTTGTAGAAAGAAGAAGCAAGAAACAAAGCTAGCCGTTGAGAGCCGTGAAACAGATAAGGATCTCGAAGATCCATTGTTGAAAACTGTCGAGACGTCAGACTCAACTTCCAGTAATAACAAAAACTAAAATGAAAACACCATTGACGACAGTACAAAGTCGCCGTTTATTTTTATTAGGTCGTTCGATAAGTTTTGCACTAGAAGAATAAACACCTAATTTATTAACCAGAACTAATTGAAATTGCTTGGCTTTGACATCCTCAACTGCGCATTTTCCTGCAAACAAATTGGTGTACAACTTGCCTGTACTTGCTTCAAGATGGAGCTGTCTTGGAAACAAGTGCGATTTTCGCTTGCTACTAATGCACTAATGATGTGCAGGGGAAAATGCTAGTGAAGCGGCGCGCAAGATTAGTGCAGTTTGAGGCGTGATACGGTTACAGAAAGGTCGGCCAGGAAGTGGTCGCGAAAAGTAAATCTGGTGAGAACAGTCTGGACGGATCAGTCACAATTGAGCCGTTCTCAGGAAGCTCCATTAATCTTGCGTGCCGCTTCACTGGCATTTTCCCTTACGCGCCATTCGTACTTGGGTACAAAGCGTATTTGTTCCCACGACAGCTTCATATCAAAGTACAAGCAAGTTGTATATCAAAATGTTCGCACCAAAATGGACAGTTGAGCGATATTAAAATCATGCAGTTATAATTGCCTCTTGTTGATAAATTTGGTATTTATTGGTGTGATGCCAAAACTGATGGGACGGCCTAGCATTTTAGTAGTGCTCACTATTGTAGAAAATCAATACAATGTGAAACTATGATATTATGTGTTTTGTCATCAAACATTCGTGTTTCTGTGTTATGAAATCTCAGTATTGGAAGCGCACCAAGTATGAAATAAGTTTCGAATGTATTGGAGATCTCTGATAAGTTTCTCAAAGATCCGATTTCTACTTTGTTTCACTACACATGTAATTCACTTCCTAAATTTTCTGACAAGATTATGAAAGTATTTACAGAACTATTGTTTTTGAAGGCCTTTGATTCTCGTCATTCTTTAATGTGTGTGCAAATAGGATAAATACTGTTAGTAAAGTCTCCTGCATTTATCCTTTCACAACCACTACATATTTCTGACTTGATGTGTATTAAAAACGAGCAATAAGAAAATTTCAATAAACGTATTTTCGATATCGCACTAAGCAAACGATAAGTGGCTCCTCAGATAATAGGAAAAGTGATTATAGGTAAAGCTGGTGGTTGTGTCAACTTCTGTGTACTCATATATCCAGTGATTCGAGTGCGTTATTGATAGAATGAAATCCATCAATCTCGCGAAGACCTTAGAATCGACGAACTCAAGGCGCATTTCCAAGCCGCGCGTGATTTTCGTTGTTCGATCAAGATTTAATTCCATTTTAGAACATTTTTTGGATTTCTTTTGCTGTGATACAAGACGATTTACTCCACATGCTCATATTCTTTCGGAGCATATACATCTTAAATATGTGAAGAGAAACGCTAAGTTTACTACGCAGTCATACTCTCTTAGACATTCAGTCGATTGAAATAGGTTGTACAAAGACTGTTATGAAATAAGTCTTTTAGCTCTGATATTTCCCTTTATCTACAATGCTCAGAAGTTCTTGCAGTTATTGAAAACTAGAGAACAATGAATAGTTCTTCAAAATCGTCGAATAACACTTTGGCAAGACAGAAGATAGAAATAATCAATGAGGGTAGAAAGTATGTTCTTCCAGCACGCATGTAGTTTTCTCGTTGGAAAATGAAGAATACTTGAACACGTGGCCGTTTTTCACAATGGAAATGCCTTTAAAATTTTCCTTTATAATTTCTTGTTCTTTTGCAAGTCAGAAAGCATCAAAATTGTCGATATTTGAGATATAGAATGAATACCGATAATCACGCGATAAACCATTCGCAGACCTCAATCGAGCAAATAAAGCAAGCCAAGTATGCAAGAATATTATTTTGACTGTCACAACACATAAAAAAAAAACGTTTTAAATTAACATACTATTGAAAATTCCGAAATATATGCTTTTGATTACTGATTAGGAGTATGGAGAATAAGCTCTTTTCTTTAGCGAGAAAAGCTTTCAAAAATTATTAATTCAAATGAATACAGTTCGTTCCGAAAAGGTGCGAAACCTGACCTTCTTTTTACTATTACAGCGTTCTGAGCAAACGTTGTGAGAAACGGTACATCATCAAACTTGTTGAGAATTGAGCTATAGAATTAACACAAATAATCATGGGAAAAATCGCTCATAAACCTAAATTGGGCAAATAAATTGAATCAAATATAAAACATAATATTATATTGACGGTCACAACGTATTAGACAGAACTTTCTTCAGTTAAGAATATTATTGGAATTGTCGAAATTTAGGCTTTTGAATGATTACTAAGAGTGTGGAGAAAAATTATTTTCTAGCGAGAAAGGCCGTCAAAAATCAAGTATTCAAATGAATTTTGTTAGTCCGGAAAAAAGCAATATTTATATTTTTTTGCTTTTACAAAGCTCTATGCAAACTTTTTTGGAAAACGATATAGCACCAGAATTCTCGAGATCTGAGACGTAGAATGAATACTAATAATTACGCGTGAAATCACCCATATGCTTTAGCCGAGTAAATATATGCAATTAAGTGCAAAATATAATGAAATTTCTACTGCCACAACTCAATAAAAAAAGCTTTCTGTAATCAAACATATCATTGAAGTACTGAAATCCCTAGAAGAAAGTCTTTTTCAGCGAGAAAGACCTCCAGCAAACCGTGTTTTCAAATGGAGCACTTCGTCGAAAGGGTTGAACATAACAATTATAGTTGCAAAGAAGAAAGATTACGTATCGATAGGCAATAAGTAGCTGGCAATTCAAGTTTACGATGTGCTCCTTCTTTGTTCATATATCGAATGGCCTCTAAATTCGCAATATCGCGTATTTGATAGCATGTAATTTTTATGGATTTCCCAAAGGTCGATACTAAATGTCTGCAAGTTTTCTATATCAGCTTATGAATTGAAAACTCCCGCTGAATACGAAAGTTTATTTATTCTTCAACGATATTTTCTAAAGAACGGGGTAGTTGCATTTGGTAGGAATGGTTTCGCACATTGATGTCCATTTTCAGCGATACTATCTAACCACAGGCGTTTCTCTTTGACACATGCTTCAACAGACAACATCTATCCATCTAAATAACTTAATACATATTGTCACTAGGATGAAATTTTTGTTGAGCGAAACCATGTCAAGGATGCGGTGGATTTTATATTGAACGTTGCTTACACACCTAAGACACACATATATACATGGAGTTCTCGGTGTGACCCAGTGCATTGCTGAAACCCAGTCTTTCAACCTCCCACCTACAAACTCGATATGTTGGCAGGATAATTGTGTTGAAGGATAAATAATCCTCATTTCGTGCAACCGTTGGACACAGCAGGCACCCAGTATATTGAAAATATGCATTCAATCCCTGTACAATATTGACAGAGTTGAATATACAGCGCTTTCTTGCGGATTTATAGCTATAGAGCAAAGCGCTACATCCCTTATCCATTACTATGGAAACAGAGCCGTTCTGCCAACTGCCAACAGAAGGTATTCTGAATATGGGCACAATAATCTGCTGCTCTTGATTCGGTATTTTATTTGCCAGGTATACAAATATGAGTTCTCCGTTTTTTACGGTCTAAATATTCGAATTTGGTAATTTCAAAAGATAATCTGACGGTGCTTTGTCGGGAGAGTAAGGAGGGTAAGGTAAAACCTCCTAAACCTCCCACTTCAGCTTTTTCATGACGTTTTCTATCGGCATTTGCAACATCGTGATCATGCAGCAAATTCACTCTGTCGTTTCTCACGGTCTATTCCTGTACATTCATTCGCAGTTTACGGTTTAATTTGGTTAATTGCTGTTGATAAAAAGCGCATTAACCGTTACATCAGATTTCAAGCGCTCGTAGTAGAGGACGCCTTTCTGATCCCATCAAATGTGTCGCACCTTCTCTACGTGAAAATTCCGTTATATAGTTGATTTTACTGGTTGTCTTGGTTGCGCTCTGGGTTGTCAAAATGAATCCACTTTTCGCCTCCATTCACTATGAGATGCAAAATCTTCTTCTTTAACACGGGCGGTGGTTTCTTTTAAATTCAACATGAAATGTAAAGTTCCATACAAATGGTTTTTACGGGTGCAAAAGTCGTCATCTTCAAAGTTTTATAAAACCTTTGCATGAACTATATTGCATATAAAAACCTACGAATAAATAGCGTTTTTAACGCAGTTCAAAACAAAAAAAAGAAGATTTGCATACCTTTATCCTTACTATTATTTCAGGAAAAAAGTATTAAAACGGCGGAGTCACATTTGTACACCTAATATTTATTGATGATCAATTCTTAATTAAGCAATCTCTGAAACGCCGTATCAATACTCTGCCAGCATCCGCCAAAGTTCTGTTAGTGTTAAATTCTACACATTTTCTGAGTATATAGACTTTTTACTCATTATAGAAATATGACAAACGACGGGAATTTTTGTAAGTGCTCTAATATTTTTGTGTGCTGAAATAGCAAAGCGCCGCAATCCTCAGTACAATTTCGTATTCTAGTGAAATCGTTCTTCAGTTTCAAAGTAGCACTAATTTCGCTTCCATTACTCAAACATGCTGTTATTTTTTTTCGTAATCAATTTCTTTAGTCATGCTGACAGAGAGAGAGAGAGAGAGAGAGGAAGAGAGAGAGATGAGAGAGAGAGAGAGATCGATGTGAATTACTCTACTTTGTCAATTTTTATGTGGCAAGACCTAGGTGACGTGGTTCTGTCAGATTATATGGCATGGCCTTTGAAGATTGTTCATTTAAATTGTCTGCGAGCTAACACACTGCCTGCCTTGATTATTCAATATTTTTCTTAATTCGAGTTTAATTGAATTAAACAGATGTTATGATCTTTTCAAATTGATACATTACCATCATTTCTTTTCTTTTCTTTTGTTATTAGAGGTGGCTTTTGAAGCGAACACTTGTTTCGCAATCTTTTATAAACTAACCAGCTAAGCTACACCACATCGATCGAGGCACAACATTGAAGCGAAGCCGAGGCAACATTGCACTCTCGACTCAGCTGTCACCGACCACCACCGACGGTTTCATCAACAATAGCTAGGTGTTCCTCTAAAAAAACTCATACTCATTTCGAAATATAAATAATGTCTGGAATAGAAGGCGCGCAGAATTCCGACGCTTGACGAGAACGCTGAAGTGCATCATTAAAAGCGCTTTGCTTCCAGTTTATTCCTTTTTCTCAGTGTAATTCTATGTGCTGCTTTGCGAAATTTTCCCAGATTTTTCATAATTAGGTTGCAAATATCATTATTTGTGCTAAATGGAGGCCAAAAAATTTGAGAAAATAAAAAGTGAAGCGTGAAAAAAACTGTTAGGCCAATGTTTATCGGCAATGTGGCATCTCGAGAATTTTTCTCCCTCACCAAATGTTCTTTTTTCTTGATATATTCACGGCCGTACGTATCTCTTTTAAATAAAATACCATGTTGGATGAGTTTCTCTTCTGATTTCAAGCAATTATATCTCAGCTAACTTCAACTGTTTGGAGAAAAATCATTGGGCTTCACACATGCTTGTAGTAAAGTTAAGTTCGTCTCCTTTACTGCAACGAAGTTCTAATCCTTTGGAAATCACAAATATGTCCTCTAACTAGAATTCTTTCCAATTAACCGCTTTAGTGGTGGTATAATGTTACTGATGAATATCCAATAATCAAGTGGTTTCCATTTACTTTTTTTTTCTCTCGAGGATCATTGCTTAGCGGCAAGGCGATTGAAAAAGAGAAATAACACTACGACTATGCATGCGTTGTTGACGTTTACAGCTGCTCTGCTAACGTCAAGATTTTCGAAATTCACTTCATCATTGTCTTTTTCACTTTTAACCCATGAAATTTGAAATAAAAATACTGTTTGAGGATATGTGCATATGTATATGGATTTATACATATGTGCATATATATGCATATATATGTATATATATATATATATACAGAAAGAGAGAGAGGAAGAAGAGGAGAAAGAGAGAGAGGAAAAAAAAGTAAAAAGAGCAAGTTAAGCGCCAATTTACCGGCAGGAATAGAAGATTGGTGAGCTAGGGCACGAGATCCAACCAATGACCGTGTGCAGTGTTATCGCAAGAGCACCTCTAACGACTGCGTCACGTGCCTATATGAATATATATACATATGCATATACATCTACATACACATATACATATAATATATGTGTGGATGGAAGAAAAGTTCTGTCAATTTTGTAATTTGTTCATTTTAGCTTTGATGTAGTATTTTTTTAATCAGTTCTAATGAGCTTATTGAACTCTTTGTTCTGTTTTGGTTTGTAATCTATCTTATTTGCTTGTCTATTTTCATTTTCGTCATTTTTATCGATTTTCACTTGTAGTGAAGTGATGAATCGTAAAAGTGAACGAATAGCAGTAGTTGAATTGCGTAAGACGGGAGCGAAAATGATCGACATTGTTAAGATCGACTGGCACCGAACCAGGAAGTGTCCACAGAGCCGTGAAACGCTTCAAAAAGATTGGAGGGATTGTGGGCCGTCCCTGAAAAGTTTGTCCAACCACCTCTCGCCTACTTCAAAAATCATCCAGAAGATCCGTCTCCAAGTTCAACGAAATCCAGAACGCTCAATGCGCAAAATGGCTAGCAAAGCTGCGGATCAACGAGTAGCGTCCGAAAACGTTGTCGAAAATAAGTTGAAGCTTCGCAGTTGCAAGATTGCTCGTGTTCACTTTTCGGACAAAAAAAAAGATAAAAGATAAACGGCTTCAAAATTCTCGCCGAATAATTCGTTTGTCAGCTGTTGCTTGTTTGTCAATGCGTTTTTTGCCTATGATATATTCACGGTCAAACCCATCACAATTGCCAGAATCGACGTCAACTTTTTGAGAAGGGTGGGCAGAAGTCTGCATGGGCCGCAGTCATTTTCCGGCCTCTGTGATGGTCTGAATCGGCATCTGCGAAGCTGAAAAGACATCGTTGGTTTTCATCAACAGAGACGTCAAAATCAGTGCTAGCACCTATCAGGAGCAAGTTTTACGGAGCGCACTGAAGCCATGGACTATTCAACACTATGACGCCTATTTACGCTTCAGCAGGAGTAGGACCCTGCGCATTCGGCTCTCTCAACGATTGTCATCTGACAAGCGCAGTTTCCAAGCGCTTTGGGCAAGGACAATGGAGCGTCAGTCTTAATGGATTTTAATTCAGTGTATTAGTTCGTGTGGATTGTACCGGAGGGGGAAGTCTCGGATGCTTGCTGTGCTACCGTAGACAAGCTTAAAACGGCTCTGACACGCGCTTGAAACGAAATTACGTTGGTAAGGTGTGCGAACATCGTTGAAAATATTCGCAAATGGTTTCATAAATATATAGAGGTCAGGCCAGGCAATTCTGAGAATTTAGTTATTGTTGTAGTTGTTGATATAATGATCGTAGTTACTCCTTCAACAGAATGAATTCATTTGCTTATGCAGTTCTTTAGTGTTAAAAAAATCTAAAAAACAGAAATAATCTCGCAATATATATATATATATATATATATATATACATATATATATATATATATCCCTTTGCGAACGATAAGGCCATTATGACCCTCAGTTGTGTGCTCATCTGAAAACGATAAAATATCGCTGATGAGACTCTTCTGTAAATAATTTCAACAGTATTAACATTAATACTTCCCAAAATCTTGCTCTTTTCAAAATAAAAAAAAACTTGCCTGTTTGCGAAAAGGAATGTATTTCCAGTTGTTATTGAATATTTTCTTGTATCTTCCTAATGTTTTTGTACTAAATCGATAGCTTAAAAGCTTTTTATTTATGTAGTAAATTTGTTGTGTGAAAAGTAACGGATCTTTTGGGATTATAGTCAGATTGCGATTCTTATAAACTTTAAAAAAACGCATTTTAAAAGGAACAACGCTACTTGTCTTGGGAATCCTTACTTTTGAAACAATTTCTGTCGCATTTAACTGCATTTAAAGGATTGCACTCGAGAGCTTTTAGTTTTTTTTTTTTTTTGAGAAAACCCATTCCACTAGATTATTAGTATTCATTCGATGGTTCGAAAAATGGACATTTTAGAGCCAAGGTTGGTCCCAAAAAAGGACATCTTTTGCTTGAGCTTCTAGCAAAAAAAGTGATAATATTTTGTGCTTGCCGCAATAAACGCGTCCTTTCAATTTACAGCGGATTTCTCTCTAAGCATACAATAGAAAGTCATATTAAGGAAACCTCATTGTCAGGAAATTTAGTGATTTATTATTACTGGGACTTCTGGAAACGTAATTTTAATAAAACAATGCTCATTTGTCTTGGAAATTTGTACTTTTCATTATGAAAGCTGCAATCTTGAGAAAACACCTTTTCAACTTTTCTTCGAAAATGCATTCTTCTAAGCCGTAATTTACGTAATGCTGGCATTGTCAACAGCTTATCAGAACATTCATCAACGAACAACAGCCTCTAATAACAACATCAGGCAAAAGCAATCACAGTTTGCATGATTTTCATATCATTTAAAAGGTCTACTTCTTGCGCATCTATTGATATATAATTTGTCTACATCTGCTGCAGAATGGAAATGTCCAGGCCGAGAAGTACCCAGAACTTGATCGTCGAAAGCACACTTTGTTTCAGCAAGACAACGCGAAACCAAACATAACGAAAAGACCGAGGCAAAGTTTGAGGAATTGGACGAATGATATTCGACCGCGTCCACCCTATAGTCCGGACGTTGCTTCATTTGATTATGGCCCTTTCCGATCAATCAATCACTTTTTGGAAAGTCGCCGATTTGAATCTTTCGACGAAGTTGAAAAAGCATGTCAAGAGTTCATTGATTCAAAGCCGAAGGAGTGGTGCTTCGATCAGAGCCGAAACGTGGCAGACCGATGACAAAAAGTGGTGAATATTGATAGCCTGTATTTCGAAGAATAGTTGTTGTTGTTGTTTGCTGCCTGAATTTATGCATAAATTCTGAATGTTTTATCAAACGATGGAAACTTTCTTTTCTGCCTAGTATTTACAAGTTGGAACCTCTGCGGTATCATAGAATTAATTTTTTTCTAGCGTTCTCTAGGTCTCGATTTTTCTATGTAGAATCAACAGTAATTTTCTTATGAGGTTTACGCGATGAGTCGACTAAGAAATATGATCTTCTTCTTACTCTTCATTCTATGAAAACATTTTCGGAGACTAGTTTTAGCTTTGAACCCTTGAAATTTGTTCTATAGAACAGCTGCCAAAGGCCCAGCAAAAATCCGTCCACAGACCTAAGCTAGCCAAATAATGCAAGTAAAGGAAGTCGAGGGTAGAAGATAATATTATTTTGGCGGCTGCAATACGGTGAGAAGCGATTCTTAAAACCAAACACTTCATTCGAATCACCGCTTCCGAATAATAGTCAAAAGTCTGAAAGAAATATATCTCAGCGAATAATGTTTCGAGAAAACTGACTATCTTTTGGATAACGCCACCTCCAAAAGGTCAATACAAGGGCTGTCTCCGATTCCCAGTTCTACCCGATTAAACTGATGACCTTCAGACGTTTAGTAGAATGCCGTTTCCAGAGTTTCGTTCTCAAAAAAAATGAAATCAATCCTTGTTTATCACCGCCATAATTTTATGCTAAATTTGCATCAATATAAATTCTGTACAAATGTCATAGCACTTTTACACGTTATTTTTGAATTTCGGTTACATTTCGTGGCAAAAATGCATTACAGAGTAATTTGCTACTTTTTAAGGATACGCGAATTCGTTGGTGCTTCAAAAATTTCGTTTTCTTTAGTCGTGAAGGATTTCAACATTATTAGATTCAGAATTGTTCCATAAAAGCTTCACAATCTATGGGACCAAAGCATGATGACGAGCACGGCGAGTTTAACCTAACAAAGAAGAATTCAGGTTCATAAACAGAGGTTTATTTGAGAAATTTCCAACAAATTCTAGGTTTTACAGACTCACTGCACTCAAACGAACTCACTGCACTCTTTACTTTGCTGGCCTTGCTGTTGGTGGCCAGCTTGGCTTACATTGTCATCAAGACAATGATCAATTCGCGAAGAGGCATCAGCATTATATCTACGGTAATGATATTCATTAGTACGAATGCTGACTTATTGTGTAATACACAAGCATTTTTAAGCAGTCTCCGACTGTCTATCGGAAGAGCTGAGCGATGCTTCACGATGCCGTATTGTAACCTGATCTCTATCAAAATCCTATGAACTTTGGTTACTATTGAAAATCTCATTTTATTTCGTTTGCATTGCGAACATGTTTTCATATCCCACTTTCGAAAAACAATAGCGCCCTAAAATTTTAGAGTCTTCAGCAAGAACCATTATGATGGTGTTTAGTATAATTTATCAAATGTGCTATCAAAGAATTTGGATTGAGGAGTTGCAAAAACTCGGAAAACATTTACGTAATTCTCTTTTATTGATAATTCAAGTATTGATGGGAAATCGGTATATACTATAAGATGCCTTTTTTTGAAATTGTTTGTTCAATATCCATATTAAATATTTTTGAACTCTGGGGATACCAATATTTGCAGAAGACACACTGATAAAAAGCCTCAAGTGATTGACTTTCTAGCAACATTCCGTCCTATGCTAGGGTGAGTGAAAAATTTCTGTACTCGACCATATATTAGAAGAAAAAAAAATCTATCCTTCAAATCGTCAGTTTTTCATAAAGAACTGTTGTCCAATGATAATTGTTCCCAAAGTTGATTAATCTTCCATTTTTGAATTTTCTATTTCATTCTCTAAACTGTTGAATGTAGCTTAATCTATGGATTGTATCGAGAAAAACTGAATAAATTTTCTCTTCTCACATTAGAAAAATCGAGGGGCTGTCAATTATATAACAGTAGAGTTTGAATATAATTAACAATGATCTATGGAACATACCAGCCATTAAAAGGGTGTAAGAGTTTTCACGCAGGAAATTATTGCTCACATTCGATTGACTGATCCATCTTCAAAATCTTCACTAAGGTGAAGTTGCCATGATGAGTACTTTTTACTCCGTGACAAACTTTCGTGAGGCTTGTTAGGCCTGCACGTGGCCGAACCGCTGTCTTCGCACCCATACAGAACGCTTCTACTTCGTCTCAATCCATAGCTTTATGTTGGTGCATAAGCAGACATTGACCAACATTGTTTCAACCGAAATCGTCCGATACGATTTGTTTGTTGTTCAAATGAGTCGATGTTCTGGTTAAACTTGTTTTGATGAGAACGCCAGCGCCGTCAACACCTCTAGGGCCGCATACTTTGAGAAACAGTTCTTCTCCTGTGTCATAGACAGCCTGAAATCGGTGGCGTCTTCTTATCGCAATCAGGCCGAATGTCGTACCTTATTCTTCTTGCTTTCAATAGTAGATCTTCTAGACAGAAGTCGTACACAAGTACAGGGACGTTATAAGGACGCATCATCACTTTTAATTGCGATTTTTGCATTCTCGTTTCGCCCATGGATTTTAGTACCTTTTCCGTTGACTTCCTTACCAATGCAGTTTTACTGAGAGTTCCTTTGAGGTCAAAAAATAAACTGGTTCTGTGTCAAGCAATCTGTACTCATCATATAGCCTGATAACATGTGCTGAACCTTTGCTAAGGTCTGTCGTGGCATTTATAGAGTGTTAGACACGTGTTCTGGCCTTGCAGCCTCATTACTAGAGCGGTGGCTTTCGGTTCAGCCAATCCCTTCCAAGGGATTTGCCCCTACGTATAAAGGAATGAACTCCAAATTATTCACAAAATCACCGCATGCCGGGTGACAAGATCTTGTAATAAAATATTCACAAGGTAAAATAATGTAGTAAATCCAGGTGATAATGGTATGCTGCAGATAATATTTTGCTTTGAGCGAGTCCTATGAAAGCACTTCAATGTAAAGGTTTGACCCAATACATAGCGTGCTAAGCTCTGATCGTGATGGCTTAGTGCTTACAGGTAGCTCACCAGTATCTTACGGAAGGGACAAGAAGGAACTTATTTGTTGCAATCGACCCCCTCAGCTTCCTTCTATGCACCTTCCAGGCGTTTGATTGCAGACTTTTGTGAAACAATATCTTCATTCTGTGAACTCGCCTGCGTCTCTAGAAATCACTTGTCGTTTTTTGTTGGAGCTTAACTTTTCTATCCACCACCTTGGAATGTGCCACGTGTCCTCGCAAAGAACCTTCAAGGAGGGAAATTCGTGGCTAGTGCGGGAGATTCGTGGTTTGTCCATAGGGTACGGAATAGATTAATGGCACTGCTACAGTATTCGTACCATAATACCACAACTGTAATCTTCAGATGTACTTTCTTGAGCTCTTATACCTAGCCCCTGCTGATTAGAGAGAAGGGGAATAAATGAAAACAAATGCAGTTACAAACGGTAGATAGCTAAGTGATAAGGGTTGTGCCAGTATTCAATCTACAAAAGTTTTCTCCATATCAGACCACTCTTATAGCAGGTTATGATACGTTATTATATATATAAAAGGATAAAGCTCTCGGCGTTGATCAATCCCTGAGGGATGCGCCATGCATTCTACTTCAATTTTTAACTTCGTTTGAGGTGATTGAATGCACATCTGGCCTTTACAATGACTCGCGGTGGCCTCCCGCTGAACCGAGTCAGTGCTGCTTATCCTCCCAGACAAGTCTGAGACCTGTTTGGTACCAATTTACCGACCCCGGAGGGATGGATGGCTTGGTGAGCCATGAGCGCGAGATCGAACCAGTGACCTCGTGTGCGACGCAGGGCACCTCTAACCCCTGCACCACATGCGCTCCTTTATATATATATATGTATATATATATATATATACATATATATATAGTGACAACAGAGTTATGGCTTCGGTGATGTATGGTAGTAAGCAACTCGGTACTAGTGAAACGCCTGTTCAACTCCCTCCGGGTGTGAAATGTTTCGCATATCAATCATCACCATTGCTTGTGCTAGTATCTTCTTACTGCCAAATATTTTTACTTGTTTGCTAGCAATATAGGCACTTTTTGTATACTACTGATGCAACAGATTCTATTAAAGATGTGATATATCATGTGTGTGGATCACGCGTAGCTATGTGCCTTCGAAACGGAAATATGAAAACGAACCCACAGCGCATGTGGCAGTATGAAACACTTCAAAAATAAAAATTGTCATCGGTAAGGAATAGTTGTGAATTCGACGCAAATAATGAGGAAATAAGAGTGAAATGTTGAGAAATCTGCCAACTTATAATCCCCCCTTATATAAGAAATTTGATAAGCTCCTGAAACGTAGAATCTCAAGATTAATGAACCCTTGCAGGATAGTCTAGCATACACAGTGGCTTTCAATGGCCCACCAATCTATGAAATAAGTGTCTTTATCTCCTTTGACATGTGTGATTCTAATTTTCGAGGTTGAGAAATGGTCAGCATGGTGAGGTCGAAGCGTGGGATCGACCGCGATCGACCGCGATCCAGTGTCTAAATAAACGTTTAACTACTGTACTACACAAATCTATCAACTTATACCAATAACAAATAGGTGAAGGACAGCTTTGATCTGCTTTTCAGATAACTTTTATTGCTGATAATATATAATCAATTTAGAAACTACGAAATCGCTAGAAGAAATTTATTCTTTAGATAACATTGTATTCATGGTATTTTCCTGATTTATTTTCAATGCGAATATCAACATCTTTTTGTTTCAAGAGTACCATCTTCGCTTGTTCGGACCTAAAAGTTGATCAATTGCATGAATATTTAATAAACCTTATTTTCAAAAGATATCTCTAACTTATCATAGACGTAAAAGAAATCGGCCTATTTTCTAGGTGAAGTGAAAAGATAATCTATTTGATTGATGAACTGCGCCCTTCTTACAGCCAATATTGCAAGCGGATGATGTGATAGAAATCCTCTAGTTTTTCCAAGTACCTTTATGCACTGCTTTCCCTGCATGTCAAGCTACGACTTGAAAGCCATTCCCTATGCAAATTTGTCTATCAGTTCAATTTTTTCCCAGAAAGATCACCTTTATCAAAAAGTGACCTTGAGAAAGTGCCACCGCTTTCTCAAGAACGCATACGCATAGAAGGCGTAAGGTGTCAAAGATTCACCTATGTAAAGGAACGTGATAGTCAGTGATGATGACATCGGTACAGTCGAACAAGCTATCGCACCTTTTGAGGACAAAACCTACTTGAACACTTTGCCTTGCTTATATCTCTTATTAGGAAATTGTCGAGCGTTTTTGAAAGCTCCCAACTACTAAAATTGTTTGAGTTGTTAATTTTTATGCTAAAGCGCACCATTACTCGTAATCCGTTGACCCGATAATCGCAATCTGACCACTCAGAAAACGTTTCCTTCTGAAAAATCAAAAAAAGTGACATATCTCAAATATCTTTTGTGACGCAGTAGAAAAAAATCACATGATGCGGTATTCTAAGAGTCGTGGTTGCTTTTTTGGTGTTTATGTGTCTTTCACTTTTCGCACATCCGTTTTCTATCATAACGAAACCTGGAGGAGTTTCGATGATCGATTGTTGAGACTCAGAAGCTCTCACATCGTACACGTGACATTCTTGCTTTTCTGACCCGAACACTGCAGCCTAAAATAGTCACCTGTGTTTCAGAATGCAAATTAAATACATGATAATTCGCCATAAATGCAATATGGTAGGTTACGTAACTAGCAAAATTTTCTAAACATTATCAAGACCATCACATGTAGTAGGTTAGTAAAATATTGGTGTCGTTATCGTTTTTAAGTGTGATATTTGCCATGAAATTGTATGTTACTGAAATAGTTCATTTGCGCATTTTTTGTGAACATTCTGGTATAAAACTTGCCTATACCTGTTTTGAAAAGGAGCTGTTTTGGAAACAAATTCGCTTGCTGCTCATGCACGAATGGAGCTCAGGAAAAATTCCAGTGAAGCGGCGCGTAAGATTAATGCAGCATGGGGCGATTATACGGTTGCTAAAAGGACGGCTAGAAAGTGGATCTGGAAGTTCACAACTGAAGAGAACAGTCTCGGGCAACAGTGGAGCTCGGGCCATCCACAGGAAGCTCCATTAATCTTGCGCGTCGTTGTTAGCATGTTCCCCTAGACGACATCCGTGCATAAGTAGCAAACGAATTTGTTCCTAAGACAGCTTCATCTCAGAGCAAGTATAAGGAAGTTGTACACCAAAATGTTAACAAGAAAATGTGCATTCCAAAAATTTTGCAAGTACGAAATCACATTGAACAACCAAAACGGCACCAACTTTTCACACAACCTATTATTTTGGCGCATCTAACTTTCTGGCTGATGGCAGTTGTCACGCAATTGATAAGTAATTGGTGAACCTTGCAGATTGACACATCAAGGCACGATTTCAAACAACCAGTAATGCTCATTGATGAAGTTCGAAGAATCGGAGGAAGAGAAAAACTTTTCTGTACGTGAAGAATGAATACTTCCTCGCTTCGGCAGCCTTGGCGTGAATCTAAATAAGTGATAAAAATTAAAAAACGGTTTCAAACTTCCCAATATATGTAGCGCTCGCTGTGTGACTATTAGAAGGCAAAGAGATAAAAGACTCGGCACTGATCAATCCCTGAGAGATACACCATGCATTCGACTTTATCAGGCATCGTTTGAGATAACTGAGCACATATCTGGCCTTCGAGATGACCCGCGATGGCTCACCAGTGCATCAAATCAATGCTGATATTCTGCCAGACAAGTCTGGCACCTTTTTCTTGACTGCTAAGGGATGGAAGGCTTGATGTACCTTGGGCGCAAGAGCGAATCAGCGACCACGTAAGTACCGCAAAGCACCTCTAACCATTGCGCCACGAGTGCCCTCTGTAATTTATGAGCGCATTTTCGACTACAGAAAAGGACACTTCATCATTATTAGGGAATATTTATATAGAATTGCCATTAGTTCTGAGGCATTCAATGATGTCTCTGGGTATATTGGGCATCTCATCAATTGAATAAGCGCTAAGTTTACTCACAGCTTCTATTCTATATTGAATACTATTGGAACTAAATTTCCATCCAAGTTAGAGTTGCGACAAAAGTGTGAAAGTCACCTCTCATGCAGTAATCGTAATTTTGAGATTGCTTCGTGATTGAAGAGGTCTAGATCACGTCGCTCATATCAACCATAACAACTAAGTTAAAATGTCTCTCAAATATCGATATACGAAAATAGTTTTGAAAACGAGGAGGACTCGGTGATGATAAATTGAAAAGTAACCTGCACTAGTGAGCGGTTCCGTGACAATGCGGAACCTTAGATCTTCACAATCATTGGAAATGAATTCAAAAAATTTTTAATGACAGAAGAGGGCTTATGTGAATAGACCTGTGACTGAATGACTTTCCACTATTAACAAGTATGTATCAGACTTTACAGTAATCATGATTAGTTCCCTGAGAGATGTCAGTTATTTATTGTTAAAAATTCTTTTACCGTTGAATTTCATGTCACAAACGGAAATTGTGCGATGTTCCTGCTACAGCTTCAGCTTGATGGAATTAACGCAAAGAATAAATTGGAATATCTATCTTATGCTCATCAACTGTGAATCCGAATTTCCTAGACACTGAAATCCGAGCCGTATATGGGAAATTCACAACCAATGAGGTTGGCTGTCTGGAATTACATTCATCGAAATGAGTCTTCGATTAAAGTTTCTAAAATTCCCAATTGATAATTAGTATGGTCACTGTATAACCTCGTTCTGACCTCATATTGCCCTAATAAGTTGTGAAGTCACGAAGTAATAGTATGCATTCCTACCTGGTATACAAAATTTCTCTGCATAAATCACGTTTTCATTTTGAACCAGGTTTCCAGGACCATGTGGTTCTGCGAGAATACTATAAAGTTCGCATTTGCGAGTCTGAGGGAAGTAATTCAAAGAATTGCACACAAGTTCTTCACGATCCGGACCCTATAAAACTAACACTTTTCCAAATCTTTGAAAGACATGAAAGTTCTGTGTGACTGAAGGATATACCTGGTTCATACTGCAGAAGTTTGCACAATCACCTTGATTGATATCATTGTAAACCTGAATAAAAGGATATTATATATATATATATATATATATATATATATATATATATACGAATGTCATGGACCGCGCTCAAAATTTGGGTATGCTTGGACAGCTATTTTTGAACCATGCATGTGGCCTGTTATGACCACTTATGCAGTGCTTATACAGTGTTTCGACCATGCCCAGACTTGTTAGTAGAACAAAGTATCTTTCATCCTGCTTACGCAGCGACCAGATTTCTGCTGCATACGTTAGGGCAGGGATAATCGTCGAGTCGAATAGGTGGGCACGGAGTCGGCTGTTCTTTGTCCTCCTCGCTACATCTTGGATGCTCTTAAACGTTCCCCAAGCCGCTCGTTTCCTCCTGCTCAACTCTGGAGCTAGGTCGTTTATCATGTTGAATTCACGATCTAGATAGACGTAACTGAAGCAGTCGGAAATGCTCATTTCGTTGAGCTTAAGTGGGGCATTCGAAAACAACGCTAATCTTTCCACAGGCGTTGTCGAAATCGGCCAACATTTTGTTCCGCTTGGCTCATGCTTGGTGTTATGAGAACGATATCATCACCAAAGCGAGGATGGTTCATTTGTCGACAATTCCATATCGTCCATTCTGATGGTCGCATGACGTTCTGGAGGGTGAAATGAATAGATTTGGCAAAATTGCCTTGCCGAACCCTCTTCTTACGTCAATGGTGCTATTGTTGTAGAATGGAGATATTTTACTGGTAAAATCTTTATAAAGCTCACGAAGGATCATTGTGTACCGAGTAGGGGCGCACTGGATATCCAGAGCCTTATAACCGCTTCTGTTTCCACTGAATCAAAGGCTTTCTTTAGATTGATGAAAGTGAGACAAAGTGGTGTTTGTACTCTCGTGAAACTTCAATGAGTCTTGTAATCGTGTGGATGTGGTCTATAGCACCTAATCCTTCTCGGAACCCTGCTTGTTCTCATGGCTGTCCTTCGTTCACTGTTCTGTCAATCCTGTTTAGGATGATTCGAGTAAAGAGCTTATAGACAACGGACAGAAAGCATATTGGGCGATAATTGCTTATGTCGTGAAGTTCTCCCTTTTTGAACAAACAATACGGTCTTGCGGGTTTTCCATTGAATGGGGATCTTGCATTTTGACAGGTAGCGAGTGAAGAGCCGAGCCAGTTTGTTAATGAGAAATAGCTGTAGGTTCTTCATGTGTTCTGGTCTAATCCTGTCTGGACCGGGTGTTGTTCTGTTCTTCACCGAAGATATAGCTTGTCAGATTTTGGGAGGACCGATACGTGTATAGTAGAACTTTACAGTGGTGAAAACTTCATTGTTACGAAAATTTGGTGAATTATTATTAGTGGGACGTCTACAAACGTAGTTTCAGTGGAAGAAACGCTCATCTGTTTAGACATTTTGCTTTTCATTATCAAAGCTATAATCTTAAGAAGACAATTTTTCAGCTCCTCTTCAAAATGGTTTTTCTAAGCCGTATTTTGCATAATGCTGGTACTGTTAACACTATGTCAATACATTCATTGAGAAAGAACAGCCTGTAATAACAATATCTAGCGGCAATCACAAATTCCACAAGTCTTTAGCAATATATAAGTATCCCTCGTTACTTTGCCGCCATCTCTACCTTTTCAAAACTTTTGGTTTAAAAACGCATTTTTTCTACCTGAAATGTAAATTGATATTTGGTAGCAAAAATCAAGTGAATTGAATGGTTTATTTTGTTTTTCAAATGGCTTATTTTTTGCGCCTATAACAATCGAAATAAAATTGTGTTTCAGATTAGAGGATCACTTGCTGGACAAAGAATTCTTTGATAAACATTCAATAGCTATTCGATAGTGCGAAGTTCAATGATTCCAAGTACATTACTGATTTCTGGAGAGGACTTCTTAGAGTGTTGGTCAAACTCCGCCTCGAACTGGGCTTCGCACTCCAAAGGGTATGATTTAGTGATATTGAGTCCAAGTCACCGATCTTTTTGCAACATATTGAATAACTGCGAGACTCAGTCTTTTTTTGACTGCTACAGTACGATAAGCAGTTGTTTTCATTAGCCAAGTTACTATGAAAATCGTTGAGATTACAGCTGTCGAACAATTACTGAAAGTCTAGCGGATAAGCTTTGTCCAGCGAACATTACTTGAGCGATATTTCTATTTTTACGATTAGAGTGCATTAAGCAAGCCATCTGAAAATCATGTTTACCTCCAAAATAGTCAAGATTTCATACATCAGACGGTTCCCAGAACTCTTAGAAAAAAAAAAGACGCGTTTTCCAAGAGTTAAAAACAGGATGTGGACATTTATAAAGTTCCAAATCTGCAAAACTCAATCTTCTTTCGACTATTACAGTGCTCTAAGAAATCCTTTCCAGGAAAACAAGTACAGTGCTAAATTTGTTAAGATTTGCCCTATTTAATGTTTATTAAATGCTCATGGATAAGATTTTGTCCAATGAGAAATGCGTGAATGTGGGACAAAAATCTTGTTTCGACTGCAACAGTGCACGAAACAGGCCAATTGAGGAATAACAGTTGTTTGGAAATTCACTTGATTTCAGCTATCGAATGATTTTCAGAAAATTCTGCAAAAATTGACTAATACTTCTTTACCGAAAGGTTCAAAGAGGGCAGAGATTACGGGAAAGAACCGTATCCTTCCGTTTCTTCTTCACATGCCATAGCCGTGAATCAAGATTTGAACGAAATTACTTGCTTATTTGAGAAATAGTAATCTGAACTGCACTATTAATCAGAGAAATATTGAGAATAATTAACAATTGGGATGACATGTAATAAGGAGCGCTAATTTTGTCGAACTACACATTGTTGTTTTCCAATTTTCAGTCAGTATAATGAATTAATAAAGTATATGCAATGAAGTATAATGAAATTGAAAGGAATAAAGGACAATTTCTATCGAAATGTTAGTAAGTATAAATAAAATATCATAGAAATGTTTGATAGGGATCCTGTATATAGTTTCTTCGTAAATACTTGCTTATTCTTTTCAAAAGTGTGGCTTGTAGATGCAGCAATTGCGCTATTTCTGATGAAATTATCTTACTGAAGTCTGTTCTATCATATCTAACCATTCACTGACCCAAGAATTCCATTTATTGAAGAAAACAGTACAAATATTAATAGAAAACTACCACACTAGCATTAAAGCGCGCGCCGGCAGTCTCTCATCGTTCAAAACCGCCCGCTATCCGAAAATGGCTCCGTCCGCAAAAGGATATCTATCTATCTATCTATCTATCTATCTATCTATATATATATATATATATATATATGTATATATATACGTATATGTATATGAGCGCATGTGGCACAGTGGTTAGAGGTGCCCTGCGTCGCACACGATGTCACTGGTTCGATCTCGCGCCCATGGCTCACCAAGCCATCCATCCCTCCGGGGTCGGTAAATTGGTACCAGACAGGTCTCAGACTTGTCTGGGAGGATAAGCAGCACTGACTCGGTTTAGCGGGAGGCCACCGCGAGTCATTGTAAAGGCCAGATGTGCATTCAATCACCTCAAACGAAATTAAAAATTGAAGTCGAATGCATGGTGCATCCCTCAGGGATTGATCAACGCCGAGATCTTTTATCCTTTATGTGTATATGTATATGCATATATATATATATATATATATACGTGTATATGTATATGCATACGTGTGTATGCATATATATATATATATATATATGCTTCAATTTAGTCTACACTGACCTTCAAATACTGACAGAAATGACTTTTTTGATCCCATTTGAAATAAAACTTGATGACCGAAAACATGTGACTAAACGAATTATCTGTTTTAGGAACATAGCGTAGTAATTTTGGTTATGCTAGAATATGCCGGTACATTTTTCTTTTGATCTTTTGAGAGTTCAGAATTATTTATCTTCTGAGATTTGGAAATACATAGTTAATCCCACCTTTACTGTCCCGCCATTCCTCATCGGTCGAACTATTTCGTTTCCAATGATGACATAATAGCCATTACTCGTTGCACAAGTATCTAAATGAATAAGCAGTATTCATGGATAGATATCAATGGATGTCGACAATTAGCAACAAGTGGATAATATTTATATGGGAAAAATAATACGAATTATATGGTTTTCATCCTTAGGCAGAAATATCAAACCGCCAAGCATAGGCCGTGTGTCATTCTGCTAACCAAGAGCGATTCCTTAGAATTGTCTTACGATGAATGCTTTCGTTGATGGTGCCAGATCTAAATCTCTTTTTACTTCATTGCTTTAGCCGTCATATAATATAGTGAATATTTAGTAGCTGTGTATTAGGAACTTTCCCGCTAATTGAGCGACACTTCGTCCCTTGTAAGGAACGTATTTCTTGGTCTTTTTTAATGTTCAAATAGTTGTTGAATAGCACAGATCAAAACAATTTGAACAGTATAATACGTTTTGGAGAAGGCCTTTGATTTTGCTGAAAGAGTAAAAATAATATTTTGTTTCTCATTGGAAGATTTCTCGCTGTCCAAAGCTTTTCTTGCGGAGTTTCGTTAACCAATCGATAGATCAAATCTTAGGAATTCCAATAATTCATTTGGTTTTATGATGGACCTAATATGACGCTTTAACAGCCAAAGGAAGATTGGGTTTCGCAAAAAATGGGTCACTTTGACTATCTTCTCTTCACTTTGATCCATTGGGAAAGCGTGTCTTTTTGATCGTTTTTGATGTTTAAATAAACAATAGATAGCTCAAGTCAAAAAAATTTAAATGATATAATCCACTTCCACAAGGTCCCTGTTATTGCGCTGAAAGAGCAAAAATAATATTTTGTTTCTCATATCTCTCGCTGACCAAAAATTTTCCTTGGAGTTTCAGTAATAATCGATAGATCGAACCTTAAGGATTTCAACAATCAATTTAATTTTGAATATCGACCTCATAAAAAGCAATAAATTCGAAACCCAACTTCCTTCTGGCTTTTAAGGCAGTAAGACGTCTGTTAAAGGAACCAAAAACGTCATTGGAATCCTTGAGATTCAATCCATCCTTTGGTCCTTGAAACTACCTGAGAGGGGCTCTGGTCAGCGAGAAATCTTTCAATAAGGAACAAAATATTATTTTGCATTTTTGCGCGGTAACAAGATCTTTTTGGAAGTGAAATAACCATTTAAATTCTTTTGACTTAACTATCGATTTATTATCTATCGATATTTAACTATCGATAAACGGCCAAGAAAACGTTTTTCCCAATGGATCAAAGTGAAGAGAGGATAATTTAAGTGATCGTTTTTTTACGAATCCTATTCTTCTGCTGTTCAGCCTAATGTCATGTTTATCATACAAACGAAATAGATTATTGGAATCCTTAAGACTTGATATGTTGCTGGTTAAGGGAACTCGAAGGAAAAGATTTGGTCAACAAGAAGTTTTGAATGAGAAACAAATATTATCTTTGCTCTTTCATCGCAATAACAGCGGCTTTTTAAAGCGGAACATGCCGTCCGAATTCTTTATTTAGGCTATCGAATGCTAGTTTAATCGCCTAGAAGTAGCTCTATAAATAATCTTTTTCTGAAGGAGTTCGATAGTGGCGCTCAACTAGTGGAAAAGTACCTGCATTTATAAATTAAAAGTTCAGTGTCACAAAAAAAATCTGTTACTAAAAGTAGAAAGGTTTTATAACAAGTGTTTGTTGTCAAAAACACAAGGAAGTGACAATTTGAGTGATAAAGGAAAAATGCTGCCATTACGTCGAAGACTGAAATAACCCATTTAAATACCAAATATATTCGGCGCGAATCTTTCAAAGTTTTCAATTCTGGTACCTGTCTCTGAGAGAAATGATCTTTCATGAAACTCACAACTCCTCCTGAATAGCGCGGTTTGAAGACAAATCACATATCTTCCTTATTATCTAATGGGAGTTCCTGAAGTCTGGAAGAGAAAGATGGTGAAATTTCCGGCAAAATGGAAATTATCAAAGTGATATTCAAAGAATATGTGCAAAATAATCCATTACCTGAATGGAATCCTTATACTCAGGTTAGAGAGCGAGTGAGGTCTCAACGGTACTGGAGACGGTCTAGTTCGAATACTACAGGTATCTGAACCAATATTGTTCGATAATTTTCATCAAAACACTCACTATGATTGCAACAATCTCACCTACTCTTCTATAAATAGCGATATGATGGGAATTAGTCCACCAACAGATAAATCGTCTTGATTTACGTTATCTTCTCAGGTTACTGGACATCTCTCATGTTAGTAAACATTACTCAAAGCAATAGTATTGTCACCCTATTCACCTGCACATGTTCTCACCATTTCCCTCCTCCTCCCTCCACACTATGAAGTCAGTAATTATCGAGCTTCCTATGAAGTCAGTAATTTATCGAGCTTCCCTTTCACGCAAAACGACGATTATATATAAAATGTTTTTTTATTTCGAAAATGCACCATGAAACCTATTGTAAGACCCTTCATTTTCTTGTGAATGCACCTCCCTTAATACCTATTTGGTCAGGAAGAAAGTCCATGGAGCACTTTAATAAGCGTGAAGATAACCCCCATTTATATCATGAGAATGATACAGCTTCTTATGTGGGATTTTTCCTCTTGAGGCCTAGAATATTATTGTCATTATTTTCACCTTTTTCATAAGCCGTCCCGCCATGTTCGGTGCCTCAAAAAATAAGTACCCGGCTTCTGGTCAACCGGAAAGCCGCGTTTTCATGAAACAAGACAGTGCCAGACACAACAATGCACAAAAAGACCAAAGACAAGTTTGATGAAATTGGAAAGAGCTGAGGTTGTTGTCGTTATCCCGTTCTACAGTCCATATTGCGCTTATTGGACTTAGGCCTTTGGCCATCGATGTGCCTAATCAACATTTCAAGCAGTACGCCGATTGTGAATCGCTCAATGAAGCTGAAAAAGCATATCAAGAGTTTCTTTGATTCGAAGGACGATAAAAAGATACTTTCGAAATAGATCCGAAAAAACGTTGGCGGGGACCGATGGTAGGAAGTCGTGTAGAAAAATGATTTTGCATGAGCTTTCAATATTATCACAAGCTCCCCAGAACTTCTCCTGTAACCTAATAGATATGCGCTTGTTCTGTGACCCATATCGTGTAGACACGCTTCATTTTGAGTTTAAGACCTAGAACCTTTTTAAACACAGGCGTCGTGATGGAAATCAGCATGTATTATAGCATCAGTAATCAATAAACATTTGGTTAATTATTTCTTTAAATTCGTCGTTCTATTATTTGGCCCACAAAAATACAAAAAAAAGGGTTTTGGGAGAAGCACAAACCGAATCATAAAAATACTTTTTGAAGGACCAAAACTGTCGCACGTACAGGCATTTACAATGGCAGCGTAGTTGTACGTCCAGGTGACAATATTATTTATGGTATGGGCTATATGCACGGGCTTACATTTTCGATTTGTGGCACTGAGAGAAAGTTTTCCACCTTATATAAGCGGGAGCGGCTAGATACTACACCAAATATCCAGGCCCATGACGTTTCAAGAGGTGCTGCTATAAACATTCGCTCCTTCACAAAACAAAAAGTTTATTGTAATTGGCTTTACTTTCGCTAGAGCAGTTTTGAGGTTTTTATTCGTTCTTGAAAATTTAGTGTTTCCAAGGTCGTCTTCAATTCTCTCTTTCTCTCTCCACTTTCTAGTAGCCATAACTCTTGACCTCATTTTCATTTCTCCTTCTAATGCATAACATATGTTACCAGGAATAAATGATGAAAGCAATTAAGCTCTGGATTGAATAACGAATATAAAAACATGAGAGCAAGCGAAAACTGACTGTTACATGTACTTTACACCGCCGATTCTTTTATAGAGAAATCATAGCCAATTGCAGGATGTAGGAATTGCCGGAACCTAGGAGCAAGTGTGAACTGTTCTACGAAGAGAGTAATTATAAAATTTTTAGCCAAAAAATGAAATTAGACAACTAGGAAAAAAATTGGTTGACTGACTTTTCATTCCATCATTGTCATAAAAGTTGGCAACGACCTCAAACGCGGTAATGTTAGGTAAAGGGAACGACACAATGGCATCCTGTTAGGTAAAGGAAAGAATAAACTTTAAAATATCTTTATAGTTTTGAGGTATCACCTTTCCGATTTTGTTATCAAGAGCCATAATACCCAAATTCTGCACAAGTCTCTCACTTTGTTCCATCTGATACTTTCGACCAACTGCTGCTGGTAGTTGTCGATGTTCTTTCCTCTTCCTTTGCTCCGGCGGAAACCTTGTCCCGGTCCTGTCCCACTACATTCTAGTTATGCAGTATTTGTTGCATCATTGTCATTTTTTGTTTGGGTGGACACATGTATACTATACGCATCTTTGTTATTTTGATCCCAGCTGCGGAGTTGTCCTGTTCTTCATACATGTTATTAAATATGTTTAGGGTAAATAATCTCAGTACAGATTCTATCGAAGTTGGCTAGAAGTTATTACGATTTGTGCATTGTTGAATTGATGGTTGAAATATTATTCTCTGTTACTATAGAATATGGCTTATAGTCAAAGTGGAGGTGAGCGCTCTTTGTTTTTAGGGGCGCCGTGGTCAGAATGGATGGTGATGCTAGTCCGCCTCGTGCCGTCTGCAGTGGGGTCATAACCCACTACCGCACACACGTCAACGCTCTTTCGGCAGGTCAACGAACGAAAGTCTCTATTTGAAGCCGTAGAGGCCAGTGCTTGTCCTCGGTGAAGGGATGAGTGATTGCAAGCTGATGTACTGGGCTCAACGCCAGGTATTTCCACGGACGTTCAGGAAGGACGAAATAAGGAATTGAACGGTAGAAGCACGGGGATTCGCACGAAGTGGAAAAAAATGTTATGATGACGGATCAATAAAGTGTGTCTCAAAAGTGTCTGATTACGTGGTCCATAGTTTCTGGATCCATTCTGATCGCGGCAGTTCCCTCGCTTTATGTTTTACTGCTACTGAAGTATATTTGCTTCCTAATCTAGATTGACCTAGATATGAAAAGGATGTAGGCAAAAAAAGAGTCATTTTCTCAGTTGAATTCAAAATGGTCATGAGGCAGCGCAAAACAACTTACCACATCTACAACGAGTTGCTCGACTCCTGCGAACCCGCAATGTATGAAGAGTTCAGGAAGTTTAGTTAAGAGAGACGCTGTTCAACAGTAGCCTAAACCGCATTACTTTGTACCAACCCATCAGCAACACATAAACATCTGCCGAAGAATTCAGGTCATTCGTTTCAACTATTTCTTTCCAACTTCAAACAGTTTATAGTGAGGATTTCGTTTCATCAGGATCTGAAATTGCCGACTTTGCATTGACCCCCTCCCTAAGACCCTTGACATTTGTATATCTCTTATTATTTTTATTATTGATGCCTCTCTGCCTGCCCTGCCTTACACAATACTAGGAAGACAGCAAAAGATTTCGGCAAATTATCTACGCCATGCTTCTCTGTGCGCTTTGATTGAGTCATACCCCTCTCCTGCCGCCAGGTCCCCTCTCTATGTTATTCGCTTACTTTACAAACCCCCCCGCCCACCCCAACCCCCTTCGTTGGCCATGGATTTTCTATCGCCAGGTAGTCCAATCAATTCGGAAGCTCACCTCTCTGCACTCCGTCTTGTGTTGGTTTCTGGGGGACAGACTCTTTCAACCCCTCTAAAGCATTTCAGAATAAAACTATGTTTTCCGCCCAGTAGATATAGGCGTGCGCGCTTATTTGTTAGAACTACTACCTGCACTGAAAACCAGAATCATATAGATCGTGTAGATGCAAATCTGCTCGTGAACTCAGAAGTAATACCAATTATTAAACTAAATCTTCTTTTAAAGAAGAAATAAAAGGGTCTCACAATGAATGATCTGTAAATGGCACCCCCTTTGTGCGAAGCCTCGCAACGCGAATCCCATCACTCGCCGTATGGAATTTCCCGGCAGCACCCACCAGTCTACGCCCCGCACTCACATAGGACCAACCACAAGGTCCCGGTGCAAAACTCAATCATATTTTTCAGTGCTCCACCACACAGTAGATATAGGCTTCTCCCCAAAACAACCGCCGACAGAGAACACATACATTCCAAAGCGAAACCATCAAGCTTGTCCGCCAAATATTGTATATCCAACAGTTCAGGGAGAGTAAGGTCTGATGGGTCGTCGAAGAAGAAAAACACGGCACGCGGGTAAAACACAAATGTTCCTTTCGCCACAGCGTTTTCAAAATGCATTACCAAGGATATGTATTGCGGGGCACAATAGCCAGGAATTTTAAGCTTTCTCGTGGCAGTATCAAAAGTGCAAATGAAAAGGCTTTGCCTATCGAAAGGGGAGCTGTTTTTGATTGTTCGCGGGATGACGGCAAAGACCATTTTCATACACCATTTAGCAGACTATCTTTAATTCTTTCGGTTCTATGGTCACTCATTAAGAAGTACGATAAAGTTGTGTTTCATAAGAGGAGGCATCAGAAAGCCGGAAAAAGGAGCAAAATAAAAAAAAGGAAGTAAAATCAAAACAAGGACTACTATGCGCTTGAAGCATTCTGATA